>JAHWFP010092880.1:0-19132 GCA_023313725.1 Lithobius niger | reverse complement strand
AGGGAAAGGCCGCCAAGGTTAATCCTATTAGCCAAGTTAATCGCACGTACTAATAGTTCGAAGGTTAAATGAAAACTAGAAGATTGCTACTAGCGGTAGCAATCTTCAAGTTTTCATTTAACGTCCAAAGTATTATTCGCTGCGATTAACTTGGCTAATAGGATTAACCTTGGCGGCCTTTCCCTGGTTGAATGATATCACTACTTTGAAAGGCCGACCCTTTTTGTAAACTTGGCGGCTTCTCTTACCAGTTTTGGTTTTGGGTGGATATCACGACTTTCATAGGCCTGTGAATGACCAAAAATTCCACGGTGTAATTGTCACCCCTCCTTTTTTGTATGGAGGTATTTTATTGTATGAATGTTCTCATTCATAAATTTCACATTTGCTATTGTCATTCCAAATAAATTAATAACAAGCGTAACAGTATGGTAATTGCAAGGACGTAATCAATTCCTATGGAGTGGTAGCAATCTTCAAGTTTTCATTTAACGTCCAAAGTATTATTCCGTGGATTAACCTTGGCGGTCTTTCCCTGGTTGAATGATATCACTACTTTGAAAGGCCCACCCTTCTTGGAAACTTGGCAGCTGCTCTTATACCAGTTTTGGTTTTGGGTGGATATCATAACTTTCATAGGCCTGTGAATACAAAGAATTTCACTGTCTAATAGTGACCTCTACCTTTTTTGTCTGGAGTGTCTATAAATTTTCTAATTCATAATTCTTACGTTTGCTATTGCCCAATTAGCCGTTACACCAGCCAAATGGACATGGTTTGGCGTATTGTATGCCCATGTTTCGCATGCTTAAGTCTATTTAATCCGATTTTTGAGCGCACTGGCTAACAAACGCTGATTTTTGTTCGCTTCGCTGACTCAATCAGCGCATCCCCCTTCACTTGGCTCTCCCGAGGTAAACGTTAATCATTATGAACACATACTACAAACTCACGGAATGGTAAATGTTCATACAGTTCTAATATTCTGGTGGCAGACGAAGATTACTAAAACTAATCAACTCGTCAGCTGTTTAAAATTACTCGTCACTTACACTAGACTGCAAGAACAGTAAGTCTACATAAAATAAAATGTCCGCGTCACGTTATTGACGACACTTTTTCTCCATAAAGAACACGTTCCCACCTGTGCTGACGATGTGCATTTTGTTTCCTAATCTTCTTTCCAGAATAATTGTCCCTTTTATCGTGGTGGGGCAGAGAATTCAGTTTGGATTCGTGTACCATAAAAAAAAAGACCAAACCTTTGCAATAAAAGATAAAGATATTCTGTTTCTTAGCGAACCACCTATTTGCAAAAACAGTGCATTCTGACAATATAAGTACTGAAACGATAAGCGTGCAACACTTAAGCATGTAATAATCTACTGTTGAATGACAATACAAACAATGGTTACAACAATAATTTTGCACTTACGAGCCACTTCAGGGCCACGTGCTTCTATTTGCAACCCCCATTTTACAAAAAGGCACTTCCCCACATGACGCTATACCTGTCTGCCGAAATTTAGATCTGGCAACTTTCCCTAATGAGCTGTAGACGTGTCGTTATACCCTAAGAGAATTAACATGGGAGCCTGCGGACTAGTTACTAGTCACTAGTTACTAGTTACCAGTAACACAAATCAACGTTATTGAGGACACTTTTTCACCATGAAGGACACGTTCCCACATTTTCGTGTTGACGTTTTCTTTGTTACTGGACCGAAGACACCTGATTCAAACGATTTGCAAAGATTTCTACCGCATGGGGAATTTACAACAGTATGCTGAATTCACGTATAAGTTGGTTTCAGTTAAAAGACACGGTCTGCTAGTGAGCCGCCATCTGACAACAATAACACTCTAACAATTACGCTCTGGCAATTAAGCTCCAACAACAATTAAACGTCTACTTGGCGGCGACACACTAGCGTGTGTCTAGATCAGTTCGGTTTCTTACCAGGCAAGTCCAGTGTTTTACAATTGTTAGGCTGTCTTGATGACTGGACCACGGCCACGGAAGCCACCCGGTGGATGTAGTTTTAATCGATTTTGCCAAGGCGTTTGACTCGGTGTCACATTCTCTATTGGTTCTAAAATTGGTCAGATGTGGCATAAATGGTCATACATTGAAATGGATAACGAATTTTCTTACAAACAGAATACAACAAGTATGTGTTGGAAGCGCTATCTCTGACGAAAGCGCTGTTACGAGTGGTGTCCCTCAAGGCTCTGTCCTGGGGCCTCTTTTATTTCTTATCTATATAAATGACCTTAAAGTGTTAAATCCCAAAATCAAAACCCCAAAATTTGCAGACGATGTGAAGTTATACACTGTTGTTAATAATCCTGTTAATTATGGGGAACTTTCAGCCTCTCTTCTGGAATTTGAGCGGTGGTCGACTGATTGGTGCTTGCCTATATCAGGCCCTAAATGTAAGATTTTCCATATTGGCCCAAAAAACCTGCTAAACGCTTATTTCCTACTTGGTGTGGAATTAGATCATGAAACCATGGTAAAAGATCTGGGTGTTTGGTTTACGCCAGACTTGAAAAGTGGATCACATTGCGACCACATTGCAAAATCTGCTCGGCAGAAATTGGCCATAATTAAACGTTGTTTTACCTCTGGTGATTTGGCTACTTTGGTTTGGGCATTTAAGGTGTTCCTGATACCACTTCTTGAATATGCCAGCCCAGTATGGTCTCCCTTCTTGCGAAAGCACATAAACCACATTGAGTCGGTTCAAAGGTCGTTCACTAGGTATTTATCGGGTATGAGAAATAAACCATATTTCGAACGTTTACAGATTCTTAGGTTGGAAACACTTGAGATGAGAAGACTAAAGATGGACTTGACATTGACATATTCCATTCTCCATGCTCTAACAGGTATACAAAAGATAATTTTTTCTTGCTGCGTAATGGAAGCGTGACAAGAAGACATCGTTTTAAAGTTAACTGTATACTGCCTATCAAGAAGGATTGTCGTAAATTTTTTTCTCCCACCGTGGGGTTAACCCATGGAATCCACTTCCTGCTGATGTCACTCATGCAACATCCCTTGCTGTTTTTAAACGTAAACTCAATAAGGTAGATTTAAGTAAATATGTTAATACTTGTGCATAACTTTCTCTTGGACGACGGCTATTAGTCAGACTTTACTTTGTTTGTTTTTTCTTTTTTATTATTATTTTTTTTATGGCATGATATAAGTGGATAGTCAACTAATCCTTCCTTGACCTTTTGTGTTATCACAATAAAAACCAATTATTATTATTATTATTATCATTATTATAGCTTTTTTCAATTATTGTTTGGTTATTGCCATGAAAACTGCAGTGCAATAAGTTCGGTAAAACTCGTACGAAATCGACTTATCAAATGGACCATTGTTTAAAAGTCATACGGTATCACATAGGGTTTCGTGTGTGTGTGTATCTACGATGTAGTACCTTACAGCGCATAGTTGTAATTTGATTTCCTGTATCCGGGCCAAGGCTTGCGGTAATAAAATCCATCAATCAATCGGAATCAACTTATCAGCTAATCCTTTGTTTAAAAGTAATACGATATGTGCTATGGGGAAAATAACGTAGTTTGGGTTCGTGCTCCCAAAAAAAATAAACAACATATGGGATATATCTTGCTAACATCGTACCCGGCTTCGCCTCGGGATTTGTTTGACCTGTGGTTGTTTCCCAGTATTTGCTCGGTGCTGCCTGATCGTTCACTGCAACAGTCGATTTTTGTTTGTGTAACACTCCCCCTTTCCGCCAATTCTGTCCCTCCCCTCTCCCTTCCTCCTTTTATCCCGT
Source organism: Lithobius niger (assembly GCA_023313725.1). Lineage (NCBI taxonomy): Eukaryota > Metazoa > Arthropoda > Chilopoda > Lithobiomorpha > Lithobiidae > Lithobius > Lithobius niger. Next base: position 15,314 of record JAHWFP010092880.1, on the reverse strand, counting down.
CCTCTCCCTCTCCTCATAGTTTCCTTCCCTTTCTCCTCTTTGCTATACGCAGTTGAACTCGTACAAGGCTCCCGGGTCCCGTGCTTATTTGTTTGTTCTCTTCTAGGTTCAGTTAATGCGTAATCGTATACTTAATGGTAACAGCTCACTCCCCCCCCCCACTCCCAGTCTTTCGCTGTGGCTTAAGCGATGCGTACCGTGTGAAAAAGAAGTGTGCATGACGTCATGTAATACTTGCCCTTTGATTACCACGGTGTTTAGTTAGAAGGATAATTGTTAGAGCAAATTGTTAGTCGAGGTAACAATGAGCCAATTTCAACTTCTTTTCAGGGCAACAACGTCCCAGTTTCACCTTCAAGCCAAAGAATTGACACACTCGCACGTTTTCATTGTTCCCCTTCCGGGGGTCGTTGCGGTTGCTTCATTTAATGTAATAAAGATGACTTTTAAACAATGAAAACGGCAAAACTATGGTCACAAGAAGCAAAGCAGCACCGAGTAGTTGTATCTCTGCAGCGTAATTATCAAGTAAATATTTGATTTGTAGAGATTCTTCTTGAGTGCTAAATCTGTTTATAAGATAAGGTAAGATAAGACAAGCGTTATATGCCTTAGCAAAGGATATACAAGGGCGTGCTACTTGTATTAAAAACAAGTACAACGAAAATCTCCTTTATAAGAATTTTCAGTCAATAAACAAGGTAACAATATACAATACACAACTGATATACAACGAAACAATAAACCAATATAGGTCGCATGTTAACCGAAAACGTAATAAACCAACATGGTAATAAACTACAGTACCTAGGGGAGCAGACCTTCACTTAGCTAGTTAAGGTGGCTACTCACCACTAGACAAAATTCCTCCGAATAAACTGATCAAGGCAAACAGGCCTAAGACGATTTTTAAAGGTCTGCATGGTAGCAGAGTTCCCCACCGTTGATGGGAGTGAATTCCAACAGTTTACAGCTCTAGCTCCGAAAAACCTCAACGTGAAGCTCTGACAAAGAATAAGCGAATAAAGCGAATGAGCGAGTTACAAGGAAGCAGCGAAAGTCTTACACTTTCTTGCCACAACCACTTCCTGCAGCAATAAAAAACAACTATGTTGAACCAAGTTTAATTGTTCTCAGACGATCAAATTAATTAACCAAACTATTCTCAGTTTACTCATAACACTAAAGCTTAATTGGAACATAAACAAACAAACTTTCGGAAAAATCAAAAATAAAATTAACACAATTCTTAAACAACCTCAAATTTCAAATTTGGTAATGATGAAATGAATCAGAGGATGCGCTATTGAGTGAGTAGAGCGAACAAATGCGAACGTGATTTGAGTTCACTATGCATGCTCACATCAAATAAGGGTTATTGAATAACTTATTTAGTTCTGAAAAGCGACCTGTTAGTCAACCGACGCAGAAGTGTTTCCAAAACACTAGCTGGACCCGTGCATGATGCACACTGATTGAATTTCCCAGAGTTAGCTTCACCCGGTGTTTGTCGTCTTAGTAAAGTAACTGGTGCTATCAATTTCGTCCCCCCCCCCAACCAACACACCTCTACCCCCTTCTGTGTCCCCGAACAACCCATCCGCCCCCACGCCACTGCTCCCCCCCCTTGCAGGCTCCCCCAGTGTGGGGGCCCGTTTACACATTGGTGACACCACACTTACTCACTGTTTCTTTTTGAGGGGGGGGGGGGGGTTGACCCTCCTGAATGTCTGTTGGTGTCGACGGCCACTTACGGTCTGGCACTTGCTTGTTAATTGTCATCATCTTGATGGTGTTCGTCTCCATTTCCATCTTCGCGAGACATTGCGAGTCAATTGGGTGATGAGTTTATCCTCCCGTCCGGAGTTTTTCAATCGTTGCAGGAAGTACAGATGTATAAGATCTAGATTGGGGGTTAGTTTAATATCTCTGTAATGTGTGATGCAGTGGCAACCCGGACCGGTTACCGGTAAACTTCTCCCCGGAAATTGCTCAAGGACAATTGCTCACTAAGAAAATTACTTGCAAGAAAATTGCTCGTCGGGAAAATTGCTCGCCCGAAAATTGACCGTGCGGTTATTTGCTCTCCACATTTTAAAAATTTAATCATTTTTTTTTTTTACTTTTTTTACCAGTTATTAGTGTTTTAACAGTATTTTTTGCAGTTTTTTGGTGTATTTGAGTGGCATAAAATCAAGTTGCAGCGACAAAAATGAAGTGAAGCGCAATTTCATTATGTTTCATTTGGTCCTACTCTCATCTTTGTAAGTGCCTTGGTTATCTTGGTTCAAGAGGAGTAGAGATACACGCACACACGTGTTAACATAAATACAGTCAAGTACAAATTAGCAAAAATAAAATTTTAATTTTGTTAGTGTACATTTTTTTAAGGCGCACCTTACAGCTACTTTCGAGCACCTCGTTGCTAATTCGTACTCATTGCAAATGTCAGCGCCAGTTACCGGTAACACAACAAGACAAACTGCTCGAATACTAGGACAAACTAGGATAACAATGCCACTTCAGTATATCCTTAGTGAAAAAGGGAAAAAGAAGCTTGTTGATTCTGGACATTTGTACATCAAAGATAAGGCAACCTATGCAAATTTTTTTATCATTTTTGCAAATTGGAGGGCGGGGGAGGGGGAGAGGAATGGGTTATTTTCTTTTTAACAGATTTATGTAGAGAACACTTTTACTAGATGTATACTTTAAAAAAAAAAGTGCGTGTGTGCGTGTGCCTCTACTCCTCTTGAACCAGAGGCAACCGAGCCACCTACAAAGATGGGAGTAGGACCAAATTTAAGATAGTTACATTGCGCTTCACTTCTTCACTTAGGCCTTTTGTTGCCGCAACTTTTGTCGCTGCAACTTGATTTTATGCCACTCAAAGTCACGAAAAAACTGCAAAAATTACTATTAAAAAACTAATAACTGTTTAAAAAAAGTTAAAAAATAAAAAAAAATTAAATTAAAAAAAAGGGGGGAGAGCAATTAACCGCACGGCCAATTTTTGGACGAGCAATTTTCTCGACGATCAATTTTCTTGCGAGCAATTTTCTTAGCGAGCAATTGTCCGTAAGTAATTTTCCTGGGAGCAATTTTCGGCGAGCAATTTACCGGACACGACCCGGACCACTACGTTGTGACTGAGGCTAGTGCAAATGATCTAGCTGTCGACGCGTCATTAAGCCTCAATTCCACCCCCCACCTCTCCCAGTGTGGGGTGTGTATCTCCACGGCGCACCCCACGTGTTCAGTTTTAATGTATTTCCCCCTCCATATGCCATTCCCCTCAGTGATTCCCCGCCCGCTAATGGACTTCTCTCCCTCCTAGCCGTCGTTCTCCCTCTTTTCGTCCCTGGCTGGAAAAGTGGGGATATTCCCTTGTACATTTTGGAGTAGCCGCGGAAAAGTCACAATGAAGTTTGATTGAGGGCTAAAAACACAAAACCTATCACTGAGAAAGCCGGCATTCAGTAAGCAAGTTATCCACCCAAAACCAAAACTGGTGTAAAAAGCCGCCAAGTTTCCAAAAAGGATCGGCCTTTGAAGGTAGTGATATCATTCAACCAGGGAATGACCGCCAACTGTTAATCGCACCGACTAATAATTTGAAAGTTAAATGAAATCTAGAAGATTGCTACTCACGGTAGCAATTTTCAAGCTTTCATTTAACGTCCAAAGTATTATTCGGTGCGATTAAGTTGGCTAATAGAATTAACCTTGTGTAAACGCGGTCTCGTATCAGACGCTCGTGGTGAGGACACCTCAACACCATCGAAGAAAAAACCTGAGGGCAGCACTCTTACCTACCAGAAGAGCATCGTCTTTATGGCGATTTCACTTTAAAATGTAAATAATGTGTATTTTTTTAGGCATAAAGCCGAAACACTTTTCAGCTTAGTTGTGTTGTAGATGTTAAAACACACGATATTTTTTATTTCTAACAGGTGACGACTTTGCTTATTTATGAAAAATGTCCGATGTTCAAACCAGTTTAAAATCTAACCTAAACTGCGATATAGCCCTTTAAATACTAGCTGGAACATTTAATCTTTTGATTTGTGCACTTAATGCATTTTGGTAAATTTAACTTCTTGCCATGAACCCTACCGGAGCTCCAATGTTTATGTTTGTATATTTTCAAGGACCCAGTGTATGATTTTATGTTTATTTTTTATAGCATCTCCATCCAAACTCCGACCGTAGTGAACCTCTAAAAACGTAAACAAACTAGCTTTCCTTCGTTGTAAACATTCATTGTATATAGCAGTTTCATTCCCAAAGTCGAATAATAATTCTGTGCATTACACTTCGTTCCCCCCCCACCTCCTTCAATAGTTGCGATGCATAACATCGTAGTTTATTTTTAATAGGCCTAAAAATCACGTTGTTATGAGTTGAAAACTCACTTGCACTTTTCAAACCTGGCCTCTAAGTTTCCAAGTCGGCAATTCCCTTTGTCAATTCAAATCTATCCAACCAAAACACTGCTTCAATCCCGTCAGCCAGTCAGAGCGCTCAAGCTACCCCGGTCGTCCGCGCTGCCACTCCAACTTCCGGTAGTGACAGCTCGGCCGATATGGGTCAGTCTCTCCTCCTCCAAGCGTCCACCTCTTCCCCACTCACCCCCTCCGTCGCTCTCCTACAGGTCCGCGCTAACCCTCTACCTGCCTGCCAAGCAGAAGGCATAAAAACCCAGACGCAGTAGAGTTTAGTTAGCACAGCTCAAGGATTCTCAAAGCTAGAGGTCACTACGCCAGTCGGGAGTGGAGATGCCGCGGTCCGATTGTTGCCATGCCGGGCAAAGGTGGTGGTTCGTATCGTACTTAGTTTAGCTTTAAAAGTTTAATTTTTGGACTTACATTCAAAATTTATAGTTTAAACTTAACTTAACCTCGTAGCTTTAGAAAGTAAATTTATGGTGCGTCAAGCCAAACGGCATTTCGGACGTTGGCGGCCGTAATTTAAGGGTTCACGGTCCCTTACTAAAAACCAGCTTTTTCATGTTTTTTTAAACGCAGTTTAAAGTAAACAAAGGACGGTTTGATCTTCGTGGGGTTTCCATTGATTAAACGCTCGGATCCACTTTATAGGAAGCTGCGGCTCTGTAATTTAAGGAGTTGACTTATCAACAGCAACTCTGGGAGGTTTAATGCTTTGCAGTTACACGTAGAAACAAAACTGTAAAAACAGGTCTACTATTATATATCAGCCGAGGCTGTTTATAATTTAGAGGGCTCTTTTGCGAAATCCCCTTGTGCCTATACAAATCACTTTTTCTATTTGAAATTGCTTTAACTGAACATCGTGTTTGTTCTAGTGTTGAATTTTATTGTAAATTCCCCGTGTTATTTATAAACTAATTCAGTTGTAAATTTGCCAAATGTAAATGTAAAGTGCGTTTTGATTTTTAACATGTTTGTTCAAAAATAAAACCAGGAGTTTAAAACCCAGTTGGTTTATTCGTCCGTCGTTCGCTAGAAGTAAGAACTTAAGACAATTCTCTTAAACTTAGCTTAGCTAGCCTAATTTTCCCACCTTGGTGGCAGCGTTACCGCTTATTATTACAGTTAGCCTACAATATTAAGACATGTGTAGCTCCATTCCCTACGCCGGAACTGTAGCTGTTGTGCTTGTTTGAAACAAAAAGTACCCCAAAGTAATAGTAAGAAGATCTAGTTACACCAGGCGAGCGGCGATGTTACAAGCACCTACCCCGTCGTAGCATCCGCCGTTACACTTGGCGGCCTTACCTGGCTGAATGATATCACTACCTTCAAAGGCCAATCCTTTTTGGAAACTTGGCACCTTTTTACACCAGTTTTGGTTTTGGGTGGATATCACAACTTTCATAGGACTGTGAACATACAAAATGTTACACCGTCTTATTTTTATCTGAACCTTTTTTCTGATGAATATTATATCTATAAATTTTCACATTGATAATTTTCAAATTTACCATTGCCGTTAGATCAGCCAAATTGACATGGCTTAGTTCATTGTACGACCATTCAGCACATGCTGAAGTTTCTTAAACCCATTTTTGCAGACACTGGCTACAAATCGCTGATTTCGTTCTCTTCTCCCACTTAATCAGCGCATGCACATTAGTTGTTTTGTTTATCCCTGCATCTTCACCTTACTTTTTCAAGATTTCGGCAGCATTAGGATTTATTCTCGACATGATAAGATATGCTTTTAGTTGCTTGCAGTTGAAAGACACATGTAACGTAGGACTTCGAAGATACCAAAAGTCTGTGCACCGTCTTATATTCTTCCGCTGTATACCTTTTTTTTTGAGGAATTCTATGTCTATAAATAATTAGCCGTTACATCAGCAAAATTGAGAATTTTTTTCGTTTGCTTTCTTTGTTCACATTTATCATGCAGAAACCCCCGAAGGTCGCTGTTACTAAAACAGCAGAACGCAAATATTATTATTTTTTGGTTATTATCATACACCCCGTTTGCTCGTGGATGCTCGTATTGTTACGTAACCACAATCTAACGTGCATCCCTTTATTCTTACGCAATCCACGGCAACGTTAATGTTTGCTTATTTTGTCATTGGCTACAGTTCAGTTTTTAATTCGTCCAGGCTTTTACAATAAATCTAAGGACCAGTGTTGATTGTTCAAGCCATTGTTGCTTGAAATCAGAACGAAATTTCAATTCGCTGGTGGCGAATTTCAAAACCCTCCCACGCATTTGTCCTGACCCCTACAACCCCCAAACCAACAAAAGGACCATCCTCAGATCACCATGCATCCGTGTGCAAAAGTTCAGGTACGTAGGCCGTCTCAATTTTGCGCTAGCCATGAGCAAAAAGTCTATGGGATTTAACATGGGAAAAACATAAAAACAACGTTATTGATGCATCTTTCTCTCTATGAATAGTGGACACTCATCCTTTAACTTTTACTTTTTTCTTTATCCCTGCACCTTCTCCTTACATTTACTACAATTTGAAAGATTTCTGTCGCATTGGGATTTATCCTCAACATGCCAAAATAAGCTTTTAGTTGCTTACAGTTAACAGACACATGTCTGCTAGTGAGGCTACCTTTTTATCATTAACAACCAACTTTTTAACAATCGGATGTCTACAATGGGATGATCTACTGTTATTTGACAGCGACACACTAGCATGTGTCTAAAAATCCACTCATCCAAGAAAGTCAAAACTCCGACAGTGCCACATTCCACAACAAAAAGGAGGCCCATTGAGGTTATAATTGTTGCAATTCTAATAATCGCTGTTCATTTACTGAGTAATCATTCCGGGTGCTACAGACATATAGGGTCTTTGGACTGCGTCGAGCAGATGACCGAGTGCAGTTAACGCTCGCTAAAATCCTTTGAACCTCTTTGAGTATCAACGGTTACGCACGCAATGATTGTTGCTGCTTACTTTGAAACAATACAACTCAGCTCTAAAAGCCTGCATCTGTGAAACAAATAAGCTATTTTATCGTTAATGCTGCCAATTTAGAGGTTAAGAACGTAGCTTAACTGGTTTAAAACTCTACGGGTTTAGCTGAAACATAGGGTTTTTCATTTTACCCATCACCTATGAACTGTTTTAGACGAAAGTTTGATATGCATAATAATATACGTGCACCGAGAATTGTTATGCACCGTAGACATCACACATGCAAGAAGAATGAAAAAAATGTTGCTTTTAATTGCAACGATAAAATTTAATTATTGCAGATGATGATGCTGATCCTTGAGCGCTTACGGTATTAATATAGTATAGATATATAGTATATAATTACCGATTGTTGCAATACGGCCTTTGACTGTCACTCTGGAGCGTGTCAACATATCGTTGCGTGCCGCAAAGTGGCAAATTCTTGGCAAATACAATTTGTTGTAGCATGGACATACACATGAAATACCAAAGTGTACCAGTGTTGCTAACGATTGCATGTAAACACATAAGACGAAATTGCACGCTTTGATAGAACTATTCTGCCGAATGGAAAGATAAAGACCTAACCATACTGGTTATATACTGGTTACTGGTTATTACTCGCGGCTGCACGGTGACGCACCATGGTGTAGAAAGGTTGTCAAAATCGATCCTTAAAAGTAACATCAATCACACGATTGCAGCAATTTTGACCATGAATGAACGTAGTAACGGATCGCTTCGCACGAAATTGTGTTCTATCCGATTAGGGCTAAAGAAGAAATGACGGATGCACGAAAGAAGTCCGCCGAATTACATAATTTTAATACCTTGCAAGTAATTTTTTGGCATAGTTTATTGGCGTCGTAAATGCTGACGTTTTCCCCAACTACTGTCAGAAGTGGTATTATATTATTAGATTTTGTGATATGCTGCAAGAAAGGGAGTACGTAATAAAAGAAAGAAATTAAAAACTAAAAAATAAAATATATCGATCCTCTTTTCCCATCCACCTCGCAGTATAAGCTGCCGTGTGGAACTAATTCGTCTCCCATCAAAAGAGCTTTGTTTTTATCGTCGGGGCAATTTTAATGAAAATTTTCTTTGATAAACAGAAATTTCAAAATTCCGTGCACTTTCGCTACAACTTGTGCAAGAAAATTGCTGCAATGTGAAGCGTTCTCGTTAAGCTATGCCATCACCACCATCGCCTTTGAGACTATCAAGGCATAAAAGAAAAGCTGAACAATCTAAAGAATAAAATCAATAAACAGACCAACGGGGGGAAAACGAATAAATAAAGAAAGAAGAGGTTTATCGATCGGTCTTCCAAGCAGAATGTTGAGAAGAGGCAATACTCAAAAATGACAATAAATGCGCTTTTACTCATGTTTTTCACAACTGACACAACTGACAAGTGAATTAGTCCATTTGTCGGATTCATATCAACAACGTTGATTATCGTTCTTTTTAAGGAAAGCGAAGAAAAACTATACGTTCAATCAGCGTTAATAATCTAAAAGACAAAAATACCTCACGTTTAACTATAAAGAGCCCGTAGCAGTAGCTGTAAACTATGGGAAATAGGATATAGATAATTTATCTGTGACTTACCTGTGAATAATCATAAGCAATGCAGTATCGAGACATGAAACGTAATCCTTCCTAAGTTTCTTGATATGCGTTACATCTTAAAACGAAGACTAAATAATTAATAATTTTACACTTTATGTAGAAAAGTTTGTGTGCGTCGAAACTAGTTGAGGCTTTACCATTTAACCTCGATTCTCTCGGTCTCAGCAGTGTCGAACCCCGTCTCGATGTGTCGGCCCCAGACTTATCTCTTCTCGACAAAATAATTCTGTTAAAAAGACAGCAAATTTCCATTTCGTAAGTTAACCCTAAAGCACCTTAACTGTGTCAAGGGGTACAATAAACTGGCTAGATCAGTCTGTGTTTGCTTGGGTTTTGCAACATATCTCTTGTGTTTAAGAATCATAATGAACTGGTTGATTTTTTACTACGAAATCTCACCCAGAACATGTAATTCTCTCAACGTACATTCGTGGCAACAACGATTCACATTTCAGGCCATGATGTAAGGATCTCAACGGCGAAATTTATTTATGTACTAGAATTGCCAGCCCAGCTACGCTGGATGGTTCATAAAAAATAAATATGATCTTGAGCGCATGGGTGTTGTTTGATGCACACCGTTTGCAGCATGGGGATGGTTTGAGGGCTCATATGTTTGTTGCCGAAGGCGTGTATCCCGTCTGTGTATTTTTGCGCACAATGGCTAATAAACGTTCATTTTCGTTTGCTTGGCTCACTCAATTAGCACACTCAAGTATCGTTTAAAGAATAATTTTTAGCTGGCTGGCATGTTGATTATTTAACTGAGTTTTACTAATTCTTTAATATTAATCTTCTAGCGGTTTATGGTAGCTGTTAAAAAAAACAAGGTTTTAGCGAGCGTTAACCGCTACCGGTCATCTGTCCGACGAAGCAGCAGTTTATGCATAGTTTAAATAATCTAAAACAAAACCCACAACGGTGAAAGAACCCGCCAAGTTTCAGCCACTCAGTGTAGTGATCAGAGCCAAAAAGGCTGCCACCAAGTTACTTCATTAGTTGCCAAGCTAATCCTACCGACTATTACCTCACACGTTAAATCAAAAACTTGACCATTGCTACCGTCAGGTTTTTGATTTAACCTTTGATCTAATACTCAGTGAGATTAGCTTGGTTACACGGGCGCCTTTCGGCATCAGGGCTTAAAAGGCACATATAGACATACGCTAGTGTGTCGCCTGCAAGTAACAGTAGATCATCCAATTGTAGACATCCGACTGTTAAAAGATTGGTTGTTGATAAAAAGGCGGCCTCTCTAGCAGACAAGTGTCTATTAACTGTAAGCAACTAAAAGCATATTTTACCATATTGAGGATAAATTCCTATGCGGCCAAACTTTTTGAAGTTGTGAAAAATGAAAGGGGAAGGTGCAGAGATAAAGAAAATCTATAAATTATAGGATGAGTGTCCACCATTCATAGAGAGAAAGATGTATCAATAACGTTGTTTTCATGATCTAGACAAACGCTAGTATGTAGCCGCCAAGTTACAGTACAAGGCCCGATTGTAGATACCCGATTGTTAAAAGATTGATTGTTGATAAAAAAAAAAAAGGTACTCAGCAGTGATGGAAGCACCGTTTCTCGTCAGATCACCGAAGTTAAGAAGCACTGCCATCGATTGATACTTGCGTGGAGACCACCTGGGAATCCATTCCGGGTGCTGCAGACATAGGACCTGAGGGCTACATCGGGCAGATGATCGGATGCGGTTAACTCTCGCTAGAACCCTTTGACCCTTTTTTGACTCACTAGCAGACAGACATGTGTCTGCTAACTGTAAGCAATTAAAAGCATATTTTACCGTATTGAGGATAAATCCCAACGCGGCTGAAATCTTTCAAATTGTGGAAACAGTAAATGGACGGGTCAGGGAAGAACAAAATCTAAAAGTTAAAGGATAAGGGCCCACCAGTCATAAAAAGAAAGATGCATCAATAACGTTATTTTTATGATATTGTTTAGCTAAGTAGTGACTAGTGACTAATAGAGGGCTAGCGTAAAATTGGGAAGGCCTACGCAGATGAACTTTTACATACGATTGCATGGTGATCTGAACATGGTCCTTTTTGTTGGTTTGGGGCTTGAAGGGGCCAGGACAAATACGTGGGAGTGTTTTGAAATTCTCAATCAGGGAATTTAAATTTCGTTTCTTTTCCATGTTGCCATCAAAGATTTCAAGCAACAATGGCATGGACAATCAACACTGGTAAAAGCCTAAAGCGAACTAAACGCTAAAATTAAAATTAACTGTAAGCAACTGTAACTAAGTAGAAATAAGCAGAGTAACTTTGCCGTGGATTGCGTAACAATAAAGGGTTGCAACTTTATTTTATTTATCATCGAGTTTAAAATGTGGACAGTTAAATAAGAGCTAATACTCAGTTGGTTCCTGATCTTTTTGATCCGAAAACTAAAGGATGATTTAAATGTGACTTTGCCAACTATAACTTAACCAACTGTCATTCCGCCCACTACTGCAATAGGCCTATGCCAAGTCTACCTTCAACTCCAATTATGCCTGTTATTAGTGTGAGTTTGCTCACACCTGCTTTAAACATTACTACTACTGTTCCTCCTATGGTAAATTTATTTCCAACACCAGGATTTGGAGCTTTTCTTTCTGTTACTTCTACCCTACCTGCTCATTAACTCTTACTTGGGCGGACGTGTCTAGACAGGTTCATACAAGATCTGTTTTTACCAACAACTTTCAACATTTTTAAACCGTTCAAGTGTTCCTAAACCATTGACTTGTTGAGGAACAAGACCAAAAACTGTTCAAGGTCCACCAGTGTTTTCGAGGACTGTGAATCCTCAGCCTCAAATTTCAGCAAGTGACCCTTTACTACTGGATTTGTGTAAACAATTTAACTCTCTAGTTAATTTTGTACAGTGCGGTACTCATGCATCTGGTGGCCACAAGGGCCCAAGTGGTCACTAATTCAGCGCCAATTCACCTGCAAACCTCTACAACTAGTGGTTTAAATGCTCATGTAATGTCAACTAGCAGTAATTCAGTAAGCACAGTGGTTTTGGAAATATTGCCCCTTTAGCAACACCTAATGATTCTAGTTCTAAAAATGACTTTCTTTTGTTTGCCAAACATATTAACTTGATAATTTAGCATTACATTTTCCTCAATTAATGACCCACTGCGCATGCGCAGCCCTCTCTATATAAGCGAGAACGTGGTTGGACTCGGCATTCATTTTCCTCCAGAGGTTCCTACGCATCACCTCGTCTCCCGCCTTCCGGCCCGGTTTTTGGATTCTCCTGTCGTTCATCTCGGATGCTGCTCTCCTGCTCCCACTCGTCCGCGACGACCGCTGCAAGCCCGGCACTGAACGGGACGTGCATGTCGCCAACGACGACGACGTCTCTCCGCTACAAGACGACCAACACACCTCGCCTCCTTCCGTCCTGGTAGAAGATGTAAGACACACCAGGGCTCTTTTCCGGGACACCAAGCTGTAGCCCCCCCGTCCGCAACGACCGCTGCGCGCCCGGTGCCCTACGGGAGGTGCTTGTCGCCAATGACGACAATGACTCCCTGCTACGAGGCGGCCAATGCACCCCGCCTCTTCCCATCCTCTCGGCCCGGCCCTGGCAGAAGACGTACGACACGGCAAGGCGCTTCTACGGGATGCCAAGCAGAAGCTCGGTCGCATCTACAACGAGCCATGGTAACCTATAACGCATGTCGCACCTCTGATCCGTCGGCCAGGAAACGCAAGCACTCATCCGTGTCGGTCGACCTATTGTGTCGCGAAACGCCCAGACCCCTCTACTGCCGCCTCAAAGCACATTTATTTTCCGGACGACAACAACGACGATCCGATCATCTCTACCCGATTCCCCTTCAGTCTGCCTCCCTGCCCTCGACGACCGCATCCACAACGAGCCACGAAGCCGCATATGTGTGTCGCACACCTCCAACCCTTTGGCTATGAAACGCAAGCTCTCTTCAGTGTCGGTCGACCCTAATGTGTTGTGACACGCCCTGACGCTGCCTCCGGCCGCCGCACACTCACTTCCCGTATGACGATCCAACCATCCCTCTAGCATCCCTTCTCAAGACAGTCAATAATTCAGTCCCAGACTGGTTCCTGTATAAACCTTCCAAGTCGGCAGATGCCACACACACAAGATTGGGGCACGTCCACAACGAGCCATGAAAGCTGTAAACGCCTATCATACACCCCTTCAGTCGGCCACCCTGCCCTCGACAACCGCTACAGTCGCCAACGTCGACGACGACGTCTCTCTACTACAAGACGAACGACACACTTCGGTCCTTACAGAAGATGTACGACACACTAGCAGCGAAGCTCACAAACTCTACGACTCTGTCTTCCGCCGCTATGCTGTCACGACACAGATACTCCCCCGTCGTACACCTCGGCCGTACGACGGGCTGTCTAACAAGACAGGGTAACATCCACTCTCCCGAGTAACCACCTGTTTCCTCAAACACCGCACGCAACGACAGTTCTTCCAACAAGACACAGTCCTTTCGGCCTCCGACAGCCTCGCCCCAAGCAGTGCTTCATCCAAAACACGCCGCAACCGACACTCACCCCCCGGCGGTCACATCTCGCATCGCAATCAATGTCAATCACTGTCGGCGCGAATCTCCGCCATTTTCACCCAAGCAGCAAAGCTAGCAAGCAAAGCAAAGCAAGCAAAGCAAGCAAAGCAAGCAAAGCAAGCAAAGCAAAGCAAGCAAAGCAAAGCAAAGCAAGCAAGCAAAGCAAAGCAAGCAAAGCAAAGCGAGCAAAGCAAAACAAGCGAAACAAAGCAAGCATGCAAAGCAATTAAGCCAGCAAGCAAAGTAAAGCAAGCAAGCAAAGCAAGCAAAGCAAGCAAAGCAAAGCAAAGCAAGCAAGCAAGCGAGCAAAGCAAAGCAAGCGAAGCAAGCAAACAAAGCAAAGCTAAGCAAGCAAACCAAGCAAGCAAAGCAACTAAGCAAAGCAAACGATGCAAAACAAGCACATACCTCGGCGACTGCCATCAGCCCTCCGTGGAACTTCTCGTCTCGAGGAAAATTCAAGACAACAGTTGATGCCCATTGCTGCTCGTCTCATCCATAGCTACAACCCACGTTTTGAGCAAACCAAGAGGAAGCCATTTACACCTCTTGCTGCTTGTCTCGACCATGGCTGACCCCAATTTTGGAACGAATATCAAGCCAACAGTTGCTGCCCACTGCTGCTCGTCTCACTCGTGGCTAAATAAAACCCACGTCTCGACCGAAAACCAAGACATCGGTTACTGAACACACTACTACTCATCTCACTCGTGGCTAAACCCACGTTTCGAGTGAGGAGTCACGTTGGAAGCCATCTGCACCCCCCCCCCCCACAACTTGTCTCGTTCATTGCTAATCCCACGTCTCAAGTGAAAACCATGCCACCAAACGGCTACCCACGACTGCTCGTCTCACTCATGACTAATACCAACGTCTGAGTGAAGATCCAACACGGAAGCCGTTTACACCTCTTCCCACTTGGCCCAAACGTAACTGACCCCACGTCTCGAGAAAAAATCAAGTCAATAGCTGCTATCCACTACTGCTCGTTTCACTCGTGGCTATAACCCACATTTGACTGAAAATCCAAGTCGGAAGACGTTTGCAAGAACCAAGATAGGAACCGTTTGCACCTCTTGCTACTTGCCTCGACCATGGCTGAACCCACGTCTCAAACGAAAATCAAGCCAACAGTTGCTTTCCAGGGCTGCTCGTCTCATTCGTGGCTAGAACACACGTTTTGAGTGAACCAAGACGGAAGTCGTTTGTACCTCTTGCTGCTTGTCTCAACCATGACTGACCCCACATCTCAAGCGAAAATCAAGACAACATTTGCCGTCTACTACCACTCGTCTCACTCATGGCTAAAACCCTCGTCGTGAGTAAAGTTCCAAAACGGAAGCCGTTTGCACCTCTTCGTGCCTGTCTCTACTATTGCTGCCCCATGTCTCGAGAAAAAATCAAGACATCAGCCGTTGTCAACACTCAAACCCGCCTCATTCGTGTTTAGAACCCACGTTATGAGTGAATAATCAAGTCAGGACCGCCTCCATCCTTAGCTGCTAATCTCAACCATGGCTGTCCTCACGTCTCGAAAAAAAAAACAAGACAACAGTTGCCCCCACTCTGTATCTCGGCTCACCAGTAGCGAAAGCCACACTTTTAAATGAAGAATCAAGTCAATGACATCTTGACCCCTAACACCTTGTCTCGTCCATGACTCATCCCA
>JAHWFP010092879.1:0-14795 GCA_023313725.1 Lithobius niger | reverse complement strand
TTTAAAATTCGACGGAGTCCCAGTGTTCTAATAGACTTACTTTCATCATGTATCATTGATAACATTACACTTTCAGGGTGTCTGAAATATCCATTTCGTTGTATTACTGGGTCTATAACGTTCTTTAATTCATCTGCGAGATAACGTGAAAGCTTTATTGATCTCCACGGATGCTTTGCACCAGGCTTGTACGATGGTTTTGTCTTAATCCAAAACCACATGGGAGCATAAACTTTAATGACAAAAGTAGCTAATTCAACCAACTGATGAGAGGGTTTAGAACTTTAGATGTTGCAACATAGAGGCGAAAAAGCCGATTCACTACTGTCAGCCATCTAGTATGTGGAATTTTTCACGGGTTACGTCTTTCCAGATCTGATGAACAGTTTCCACTTGCAATTTCTTTGGAAATATCTAATAAATACTGCTGATCTGTGCTTAAATCGGCAACTGGTATGTCTGTTTCTATTTTCTCGATTTCAATCACTGGCATAAACTCATAGTTTGCTAGAGCTTTGCCAATATGACCTAAAATCCTCGAGGACCAGATGTCGGCCGTTCCAAATGTTCCAACAAATGTCTAAGGGGAAGTTCGTTGGAGTGCAACTGACACACGAGCCACTGCAGTGGCTTTCCAAGTCGAACTTGAAAAAGGTGAATAATCCCACCATTCTTTTCTTTATTGGTGTTTGTGCCGTCGCATCCAACAGCTAACAAATTTCAGAACAACGACAACTGTTGCGTTTTTGGCCAAAATCGTCAAAATTGAAGTCCCTAGGGAACCCTCAAAATATTTTTTTGATTGAAACCAAATTTTACACAGTACATCTATGCCAGAATTGGTAACTTTTCTGGACTATTCCAATTTAATATTAGACATTTTGATCATATTTCAGACCATCGATAATTATTGCGTTTTTGGCCAAAATCGTCAAAATTGTGTAAAATTTGGTTACAATAAAAAAATACCCTCAAGATATTTTTTGATTGTAACTAAATTTTACACAGTTCCTCTTTGCCCTAATTGGCAACTTTTTCGCGTTATTTCATTTTAATATTAGAAATTTTGATCATATTTCAGAAAATCGACAATTATTGCATTTTCGGCCAAAATCGTCAAAATTGAAGACCCTTGGGGACCCTCAAGATATTTTTTGATTGTAACCAAATTTTACACAGTTCCTCTATGCCTCAATTGGCAACTTTCCCGCACTATTTCAATTTGATATAAAAAAATTAATTTTTTTCACTCCACCCTAGTTAGTGCACAGGCCCCCGAGAGGCAGGGGCAAACTTTTTTCAGGGGGCTTTTTTTGTATGCTTCAACCTATTGTTACCCCCCTTTTGTGGGACTTTAACCATTTCTGCCCTTCTTTGCACCCCTTTCTTAACCCTTATTGTCCTTTTTTCGTTATTTTTAGGCTCTTTTATGCCGCTGCTCCACCGAAAAAGGGCACATTTTCAGAAAACGGGGCACTTTGCCATGAGAACAGGGGCTAAAGCCCCCCCCCCCCCCTCGTGTGCACGTCCCTGCGGCTGCCCATCCAAGTCTGCCGAAACGGAAAGCAAATCTGTGCAAACACGGAGCTTTCACTAAACGATACACAACGGTCCTGCTAGTTAATCTGAAACTAATGTTACATATTTGTTATAGACACAACAGGAAAATTGGAAATTAAGCCAACAGCGAAAATCATACACTAGAAATAACATAGTTCAGTAAGCCACCTTTATGCTCTTACGTTTCGTCGGAGTGGCATGACCCGGATTCGAACCAGCTACCCAGTTCGTCCCCAGATCACTTGAATAGCGCCTTAGTCGAAGGTGGCTTACTGAACTACGTTATTTCTAGTGTATGATTTTCGCTGTTGGCTTAATTTCCAATTTTCCTTAGTATTATTTCCAGCGATTTATGTCTATTTATTTCTCCTTTATTGAGCCTTGTTAAGTGTATGATTTGTCTTCCCTCTCCATTGACTATGGCCGAGTGAATTTCGGTCGAATGGAGCCCTGGTCACGATTGTGACCTTAATAACGGGTTCAGTGAGTTATCTTTATAAAAGCCAGTTGAGGATGTGGCCATAGCGACTAAGGCGCTATGCAAGTGATCTGGGGAAGAACTGGGTAGCTGGTTCGAATCCGGGTCATGCCACTCCGACGAAACGTAAGAGCATAAAGGTGGCTTACTGAACTACGTTATTTCTAGTGTATGATTTTCGCTGTTGGCTTAATTTCCAATTTACCTTAGTATTATTTCCAGCGATTTATGTCTATTTATTTATATAGACACAAAACGCTCCACTACATCCAACTTAATCAGAACGCAATTCCTACAATTTCAGGACAATTCTAGCAATTTTAGAGCAATTTCAGTCCTTTTCACTTGTATAGGCCTGTATTAATAGTTAAGTATATATACTCTATACTTACCTAGTGATGTGGCTGCCCACCCAAGTCAAAATGGTGGCCGGTCTTGCCTTCCTATTCAGTTTATTAAGCGACTTCATATTTGGCGGTAATTTGTTAGGAAAATAAAAGGTGGCTGGAAAATCAAACTAAAGGTTGGTAATGAAAAAAAAAAACATGGTTAAACTGCGTTAAATCGTTCACCAATTAGACAGTTGGTATCCTCACAAACTCATTCTTTAATGTAATACTAACTGCCAGCTTCGTTAGTCCTTTACTTTTTGATCAATTGTTTATTAATTGCGTAAAATGGTCAACAAGTCTTAAATGAATCATTAAGCGTTTAGGAATGTAAATCAGGGCCAAGAATTGCCCCGATTGCCGAACAAGAATTACCAGTTTGCCCTACAAGTAAAAATTCCCGAAATCGCCTCGCTTTTACTAACATCTGGATGTTACTTTAGTTTCCTGCAAATTGCCCTCCCCTCCCGCTTCAGAGGACCCCATTCATGACGTCACTCAGAAGCCACCATTCATAAGCAGTGGAAGCTGTGTCGGTGTCGGTAAAGAGCATCCCAGCAGCCCGCGAGACGGACCATACGTCACTCTGCTCTCGCACGCTCTCTCTCGTTCAGCGAGCGAGCAGCAAAGCTCGAGATCCTCCGGACGCACATACACGCGCGAGCGCGTGCGAGGACTCAACCAATACGCACGCCCCCTTCTCAGCCGGAGTGTGGAATTTTATATTGGCGCCCAACTCGCCAGCCATCAATGTGCGCGAATCGAGAGACCTGGAACACCGTGTTTTGGTTAGGCTCTTTGAATCGCTAAAAAAAAAATAGCTGTAAAATTAGAACTCACTTCTAGCTGAATCTGGTCAAGGTAAAGAAGGACTTTACGAACATCTTTCTTCCGTAAGGATGGCTACGATGACGTGGATACAGGCTTTGGCGGTGGCCTTCATCGTGGAAACCTGCTCAGCTTACAGGTAAGAAGTTTTACGATTTTTGTAAACATTAGTTGTTTTATAGACGACATGTAGTACAGTAGATAGTTAGACACACAGCGACGTGAGGAGTAACGCAGTCAAAACTTGGAGAGGAAGGATGGGGACGAGTAGAAGGCTGTTTGAAGAAAAATGGGAGAGTGTTGGACGGGGTTAACGAAGTATTCCTGTGTCTCAAAAAAAAATTACTTGAGGTTAAAGAAACGAACGTTAAAGTAAAGAAAAGCAGTAAATCGGCAATGTTTGTGCCCTACGTAAATTTCAATTGAAATTGTACATATATTTTTTTTATTCCGGTTGCTAAAATTATATTTTTCCAATATTTTGCTGAAATTTCTCGCAAGAAAATGTAAAATTTTTTAAGTAAACCGTTAAGGTTCAAATATTTAAATTTTCCTTTTTTTTTTTTTAGGATTTTTGAACTTATCACCATGGGTCTTTCTGATGCTTCCCGCATCCCCAATTCATCGTTTTCATGAAATTTGCAACGTCGCACATTAGAAATTTCATTATAAACTTCGCAGTGCAGCAGGATAGCCCTAAGGGAGAAAAAATAAACTTTCAAAAAAAAAAAATAATAATACTTTCGGAAATAATTAATTTAGTCTGCAAGTAAGTTGATTAATCTTAAAAATTTTACGCGTCAATATTAATTCTAAATTATGCTGGAGCGTTGTTAGTTGGCTTGTTGCCCTTCCGTATGCTTTACCATATTTCATGATGGTTTTCCGTCAAAATTCCCAATAAACAACTATCAGCAAGATGAGGTGACAATTTTCTCATGCAGTTTCTGACCAACATTCTGTAAAAGTGCATGAGAAGAATGCATCGACATACTCTAGCCCTTTACCTAGGATTTCTACTCCAGGTACCCGGATTGTTTCAGAATCCAAGAAAGCCGGGTTTGACCGGGTTAAAAAATTTAAATACAGTTTGAAAGTTTATTGTTTTTTAAAGAAAATTCAACAATACTTATACGTTCAAATAACTTGGAAATTTACGGTTTAGAAACAGAGCGGTAATAGGCTTAATTCACTTATTTTAATTTTAAAATAATTAAAAATTAAACTTAAACTTTGATTTCTAACCTACCAGTCCTCAATTTAAAACTTGAATGAAGTTTTATATTCACGAGTTATAAGTGTGTGGCTTCTAATTATATTTCTAATACTAATATTTTAATTATGGTAATTTTTTTAAATTTCGTCTCAAAGACTGCGGTAGAAGCTATTTATACTTTAAAAAACGGTGTAAAAAAACAGGCATAGGCCTACAAGCAATATAATTTTGATTCTAGAAATCATAATTAACGGCTAACTGAATTAAAATATAGTGTTGTTAATCATCGTTTAGCTAAAATATTAAAATGTTATTCATTATGGTGTAGGCTAGTTAAACACCGCCCCATTATTTTTATCATACTTTAAAACTAGATAGGAAGCTGCAATATTTCAAACCCGAAAAATCACAGTTTTATATAGTGTAGTTATAGGGCGGTGTTTTAATTTATGTAAATGTAACATTCCAACTGCGCTTGCTCGTGGGTAATCGTTCCAGGAAATGTTCACATCTTGAGTTTGCGTGTCACTCAGTAATTATTCAAATTGTTTCGTTGTGGTATCGCAGTGACACTTCGATGGTTAACAAATTCCAGTGTATTTTAAATTCACACTTCAGCTAGTTCAGCGAATGTTTCGGGCGTGATTTTATCCAGAGGAGACCTTTGCTTCTTCATCCTTAACAGCTTTCTCGATGGCTCGGAACAGTGAACAAAATGCCCTAACGTAGTTCTGCAACCGACTGATGCGCTTGTCTGTTTGATGAAACGTTATATTTAGGATCTAGGCCTAGTCAAGTGTCTGAAACGACACTTCAGTTGTTAAAAGTAGGCTAACCCGTTGTGAATGCAGAAATCAGTAAGGTATGCTGATAACAATCGTCGAATTACCTAGAACCTAAATTTGCCTTATCTAGGTCGCTGCATACAAATGCATAGACAATAGCGGCATCGATTGTTTTCAAAAGAGTGCTGTATTTTGCCAACATTTCGAATGTTAGGGATTCGAATATTGTTGGTCCGAACATCGATCTTTTAAAATTGTTGATGAGATTTATAGTTTTGAAATTAATGCGCCAGTTATTGTGAATGAAAATCTACCTCCCCTGCGAAATTATTTAACACATGCGATGGTTTAAGAAATAAGTCAACCATTTTTCCCATTACATTGCGTTTCGATTTCGATTTGATTTCATTGTGGGTTCCACCTGCCTCTATCCATGAGAGGAAACCTTTAAGCAGTTTCACTCACTTCGCGTGGCGACGACTTCTGTTTATTTTTCGACGCCCAGATGTCTCCAGGTTTTTTTTCTGAATAACTCCTGCCTTTAAAGCTTCGTCTATCTAGTGGTCGACCCTCCAAACCCTTCTTTAAAACTCTCCAAAGTAAACCGCTCTCCACCTAATCATTCTAAGCAAACAAAAACTAGCGAATTTGATGTTTATATAATTTTTTTTTCTTCTGATTACCGTCCTCTTCAACTGCTACTTTTAATCTCGGAGAGGAATGAAGAAAGGTGATTTTGCTAAGACTTCGATGTTTAGCGTACGGCCTAAAACGAGTCCGAAAAGGCTTTCAAAGTGCACTTAAAACACTAGTTCGGTTTTAAATCCTACGGGAAAAGGGTGTTTGTGATTTTTACTTTCATTCGCTCAAGTGATCACGGCGGCAGAGCAGAGAGAGCGAGAGAGACATCAAGTGTTGCTTGAGGTTATCCGATCTGATGGAGGCCTTGTCAAAGTTCTTTCTGAAGACGCTGTGTACACATCACTGTGTACCAGCTCAGCCAACGCACAAGTTGTCTACTAGCACTACACTCTGAAGACACTGCGCAGTAATAGTCCAAACACTGCACTTGCTCAGTCTCAACACGAATTGTGTACTGTCTGTACACATTTTGTGTACTTTGTGAGTAAAAACATACACAAAATGTGTACTGCCAGCAAACAAGTCGTGTTGGGGCTGAGTACGTACGCACTGAAGTGTCGTATCAGTGCACGTGCGGTGGTTTTAAAATGTAGACAGTTTGTGTAGCGGCAGTACACATTCTTTGTGCAGAACATGTACTGACGCTACACAAACTGTGTATGCATGCTAGCATACATCTCGGTGTGAGGCTGAGCTGGTACACAGATGTGTACTGTCAGTGCACAGAATCATCAAAGAATTCTGTCATACTCTCTGAAGACGCTTTGTTCTAACAGTCCGCGTCTGATGCGTATCAGCTCAGCCTACAGACGAGTTGTGCACTAGCACTACATAGTTTGTTAGCGGCAGTAAACATTCTTTATACAGAACGTGTACTGCCGCTACACAAACTGTATGCATACTAGTATACAACTTGATGTGTTGGCTGAGCTGTACACAGAGATGTGTATTGTCAGTGTTCAGTATCTTCAAAGAGTTCTGTCATACTCTCTGACCATTGCAAATACTATCCGTCACAAGATCTATGTTTTATTTTTCAATTACTAACGTGGATGATATAAATGTGAAAATGACGACGTGAGATTCTCGCAGGGACGACGCCAGAATCACTTTACTGGGTAGGCGGCAGTGGGGCAGCAATTTTAGCCAGGGAGGCGAACCGAACATTATACTTTTTTGTTTTCCTCCCCCCCCCCCCCCCCCCCCCCCAAAAAAAAAAATAATAAAAAGAACACTTTTTCAATTCTCTTTCTCACACCCAACGTTCTTAACTGTTTCCTACGCCAGTTTTTTGGGAGTATTTTTATATCCAGCTGAAAAAAATTCTGATTTTACAACTCTCACAGTAACAACTAGGCCCTGTTGATGTGACCTCAAGTATAACTACCTGTCTCTGTAAAAGAAACTAACCTAGTTTTCTTTTACGTAACCAGAGTTTTCTTCGTTTATATGTTTGATTTTGATCTGATGGGTGTAGGACTCCGGGGGGGGGGGGGGGGGGGAGCCACCCAAAAATATTGGGGGGGGAGTAAACCCCTCTTCCCCCTCCCCCTCCCCTTAGCGTCGCCATTGGATTGCCGGCAAAATAATGAAGACGGTTTTTAAGTTGTCCGGACAATGTGGTATGTCAGTTGCAGGGGGCCCAAACTATAAATCGAGGCTAAATACAGATGGCTTTCCCGTCTTATAAATCGAGGCATGCTAATCATGACTCCAACCTTTTTCACTCTGAGTGTGAAAGGCGCCTTCTTTGTCATACGGCTTGTTCTCACTGTCATTTCGTGCTGTGAATTTCAATTCCCCGATCCTATCAGGTTCCGGCGCGAAGATAGACAACTGAATCATGAAGCTGAAACGTGAAGAAGCGTGAACTGGGTTTGAATAAATTCTCCAATATTTATTCATTTTTAGAATTTGTTGTGTGCATCGATTTTAAGAGTTACAGCCAATCCTTTTTTTTTTTTCATGTCCCTTTTCTAACAGCGCATTCGCCTCGGAAAAAGGCGAAGATGGAACCGCAGCGACGATGGTCCTGCAGTATCACGCAGAGCATTTCGTGGTTTAGTGGTATTCGACATTTAATGAAACTTCACGTTTTCTTTTAATTTATTAAATAACTTTATTTTAATCATCGAGTTTGAGATGTACAGTGTTTATTAGTATTAAAAACAGACGTAAGCCTATAAAATAAGGATGTAATCTCGTTTTTTTCCTTCATCTCCAATCTTGTTTATCTGCATTATCTCCAAAAGGTTTCATCCCAGTTATCTCGTATCGCGATTATCTCCTACCAAAATTCTAGCTACTTAATTTATCTGAAATATCTACAAAAAAAAAAAAATAACAGATATTAATACCGTATATTAAAAACAACTTAAGCGTATAAAATACGGATGTAAGCATTAAAAAACATAATACTGTAAAGGAACAGATAAAAAAAAAAGGCACATGCCATCAACGTCGCACTAATACGTGGAAAAGAAATTACAGAATCCCAAAAAACAAGTTGGATCATATTTTACACGTATTGGAGAGACGCTGATGGCTTACATGTCTTTTTCTTGTGTCTGTTCCTTTAGAGCATTACGGTAAGTTTTTTAAGGCTTACAATCGTATTTTATATGCTTAAGCGTTTTTTTTTTTAATACGGTACTTAATGTCTGTTATTTTTTTTTCTTGGAGATATTTTAGATAAATTAAATAGCTAGAATTTTGATATGAGCTAACCGCGATATGAAATAATTGAGATGAAACCTTTAGAAGATAAATCAGATAAACGAGATGTGAGATCAAGGAGATAAACGAAATTGAGAATAAAAGAGATGAACACGATTTGACGTAAATTAGATAAACGAGATAACGAGATTTGATACGAAGGAGGAAACGATATTTGCATGATTAGAGATAATTATCAGATAAACGAGATTTAGGCTTAATATCTAATATTTATATCTATTTGTGGTCATCGTGGCTGAGCTGTGAGAGAGCTCAGCCTGGTTGCTGAAGGTTTGCGGATCTGGTCAGGGTAGCGTGAGAGGCTACCATGCTCCTTCAGCGGCTATGGGAACTATTCTAGCCAATTCTGGACAATCTTTCGGCCCCTACGATGATCGGAGGTTTCCCGGATCGAATCCCCGGGTTGGCACCTCCCTTTACCAGATATTTCTTCTTCTCTAAAAGTCCGGTAATGTTCAAAATTGAACCAGTTCAGCCATACAAGCATTATATTGCTTCGGCCGACTTAAGGCTCAAAAGAAATTAATTAAAAAAAAATTATACTTGTATCCTAATATTTACTTTTATGCTAAGCTCTCTTCAGCAGATTATTTCATACAAAAATTCGTATCTGCAGTTTTATTCGTAGGATTACTATTCGGGATTTTTATCTGCACAGAGCGTGTGTTAAAGTGTTTCATTACTCACTTCTACCATTAGCCTACTTAATAAAAAATTTTAACAAAGTTTGGGGAACTTGTGTTTTTCTTTAGCCCATAGTGTTGATTCAGTAGTGATATGAAGGCGAAAAGTTCTTACAACAACAAAAGGCTCTGGGCCTTTTTAATGCCTACAATTTAAGCCATAAAAATTGAAAATGATAATCGATTCATTGGTTTGATCTGTAGGGGACAGCAAGAATACCAAAATCAACAATGACAGTCAAGTTAAAATAGCGTTCAAAAGGCCCTGGCCCTTGTTAGTATACCTATGAAGCCATAAAAATTGAAAATCAGGTCATTGGGTTGATCTCTAGGTGAGAGCAAAATTTCCCCAAGAAAATTAACAACAACAACGTTGTAGTCACGTTAAAATAGTGTTCAAAAGGCCCTGGTCCTTGTACCTATGTTTTAATGAAAGTTGGAAATCGGCTCATAAATGGTTCGATTTCTAGGTGAAAGCACAATTTCCCTAACAATTATAACAACAACAAGAATATTGTAGTCACATTAAAATGGTGGTCAATAGGCCCTGGTCCTTGTTAATACCTACATTTTAAGCTATAAAAACTGAAAATCGGTTCATTGGTTCGATCTCTAGGTGAGAACGTAATTTATCCAACAAGAATAACAACAGGAATATTGAAGTCACATTAAAATAATGTTCAACTGGACCTAGTCCATATCTATATATGTTTTACGCTATAAAAGTTCAAAACCGGTTCACTGGTTTGATCTCTTGGTGAGAGCGTAATTTCCTCAACAAGAATAAAACAACTAAAAGAATATTATAGGCACATTAAAATAGCGTTCAAAAGGCCCTAGGCCTTCTTCATACCTATGTTTTAAGCTATAAAAGTTGAAAATTGGTTCAATGGTTCGATCTCCAGGTGAGGGCAAAGAGTACCAACAACAACAATAACAAGAAATGGCCATTCTGTGGAACCCAAACGGTTCGATTGTTATCATTACAATTCTTAATGCAATGAAATAGTTACGATACGACCCGAAATACCGAATTTGGTTGGTCTATGTCAATTATGGGGTTTCATAGGTTGATGTTCAACATGGAAGTTCATGCTGAAGCTTACATAAATACTATCAATCAGAAACTTACAACGTCCTCTATATGCTAGGCACACCGTAAACGGCAGTCATACTGGAATTTAAAGTCCCCATTTTTGGGGATAAAAAACGTACGTTGTATATCATAGAGGTAATAGTTTAATCAGAGGTGTGTCTCTCAAAATAATGTTTGGCGGCAGCGGTGTAAGTCCATTTTTCCCCAGTATTTTAAGAGAAGTGAGACGTAAAATGAGGTGTGCGCCATAAATAAAGGTGCACATTCAGCCAGATAAATAACTAGCAGTCTACTCTATTTTTTCCCCGCGGCTATGTAAATTTGTGTGCCGATATTTCGAGGGCAGCTCGACTTAAGACAACTCAAGCACGCAATCAACATTTATTGCGCAGTACTCGTGAACAGGTATTCCTAATAAAAACGATAGCTAGTAATACATCACAATACATCTGCAAAATGCTTTTGACGCATTCTGGACAGCTCTGCCACTACGCGTGCGATTTGCTGCAGAAATGATTTGTGTTGTTCGTATGGTGCTCGGGCCACTAGCCTTATAGATCGTGGTCCCTCACCACCGCTACTGAAATCGGCTACAAAAATTAGGCTACAAACCCCAGTGCCTCCGAAAACATTTGAGGCATGAATCCCACCTTCAAATCATCAAATCATCAAATGCAAACTAATGGCAAACATCATCGTGCCCCAAACATGCAAAACAGGCACAAAGACATACAAAATTCCGCTCCTGACAGCGAAGACGAACCACAATTGCATCAAACATGAAACGTAATTTAATTTTCGACAAATTTTGTTGTTGTCTTGGTCACATTAAAATCATGAAAAAAACACAATTGAAAGCTCATGATAGGGTGAGTTCCCTGCAACCGAACCGCCATCTTGGATTTTGTATCTTGCAGGAAACTCACCCTATCATGGGCTTGTAATTGTGTTTTTATCATGATTTTATTGTGACCAAAAATCAAATTGCTTTTCATTTTTGATGCACTGTGGTTCGTCTTCGCTGTCAGAAACGGAATTTTATTTGTACATCTCATTCACCGCAAATTAATAGATGTTTTCCAGACACATAGACAAACCGATGCTCAAAATCCAATTCCAGTTAAGCATTCGTCCTCTCTCTCTTTGCGCACTCGCCCAACAAGGATACACTGAATTGAATAGTAATTAAAGTAAATTTCTGGCGAAAAAGGCAATGGATAAACAACTTGTAAATTTGTACCCTTTCCTACCCCATGAAGCCGACAGACAAACTACTAAACAGACAAACGAGTCAAGGCCATGAGCCCTTTTCCTTACGGATCCGTACTAAAATAGCTAAAAATCATTTAAAGGGAAAAAAAGAAGATACTTTTATTTACGGAAATCCTTGCCAAATGTTTTCAGTAAACGGGATTTCCCAGTATTGACCTTCAGCTTTCGTCTGAGTTCTACAAGTTCTAAGAAAGTTAAGTCCTTCCTTTCTTAATAGGATTGTTCGTTGAACGCCAGAAGTCAAGGCATTCTACAAACTCGGCTGTATTCTACTTTACGACAACGTTCATTTAATGTTGTTTCATCCGACTCGATTTCCTTTCATGACAACTCCCCTTCCCCTCACAAACGCCCCTTCGGCCTCGACGTCATCTTGATTTATAGTTCTCGCTGATTGGCCATGTGCGGAATATCGCCCATAGGGTGATAAATGCGATACAGTTCGCCAGGGGTGGTATATTATTACATATGTTTTTAACCGCTTCCTAGTTTATCAGTTACGTATCTGTATGTCACATAACGCGAAGGTACTTTAATGTTACATTTAACGAAGGCATCAAAGTCATTTCCTGAAACAGTAGAGAAACGGGGCAAATGTATCGCGGCAACAACGAAAAAGTGATATCTGTCCAAAAGAAAACGTATCAACGAGTCCCGCCAGTTTTAGTAGTTTGAAATCTTAATATCAGTTCAACTCTTTGAAATCAGTCTATTTTCCCAGACATCGGTTTCACAGGTCACATAAAAAAATTGAAAATTATCTTTTAGTACAAATGTAATTATTTTTGAATTATTTATAAATTTTTAGCTCTGAGTTTTGACGTTGCCTCTGAAAAATCCAGCTATTATTATTTCAAAGGCTAAACTAAAAATCTAAAATTTGTGCTGAAAGGAGTTATTTTCAAGCGAGTTTTCAAGCCATTTTCAACATTTAAAAAAAGTTTTAGCTGTAAAGTACACCCCTTTATGGCATTTTTCAAAAAAAATGTTTGCTAGTTGTAGTGCTGGTGCTGTTTATTATTAAGACTATTAAAAAAATTAAAAACCAAAAAGTCGTACGTAGAACAATGTTCACGAAGAGTGTGGTATCTATCCCGCATTGAAGTGGTGTAGAGACAACGAGCATAACCATTGAGCTGTACTTGCTCGCTTAGTTAGGGTCGCCAGGACCCCTCCGAAGTTTATGTTGCTCATTTCACCCTAGTTTTTTGTCTTTCTTGTGAGCCCGTGACGTATGGCAGCTCACTACTCCTCTTCAAGACAACAGACGAATGTTCGGAGCTTATTTTAAACTTAATGTAAAGTATTAATTGTAGTCGTTCACTGTCCGGCCAAAGACGGGTGAATTTATTTTCCAACGTCACTAAAATGAATGACATCATTAAAATATTGTGGGTCTTGACTTACTATCGCTCCCCAAGACCTCCAACTCCGGTTCTCGTCCTGCTGTATCGTTTCTTTTCTCCATTTACTACGACGCACGTTTGCTACGATGTACTTCTACCCCAATTGCGTTTCCACCCTTCCCTCCTATCTCCCAAACGAAGCATACGTAGATTCTTCGTCCTCTTCACCTCTTCCGTGTATCTACGACACACTTCCACCTCCATCCATTTCCCCCTCCCCAATCTACGGTGTACTTCGCGTCCAACCTCCCCCTCCTCCCCAACGTGAAGCGAGCACTACGCGTCACTACGTATTTCCCAACTTCTCGCTTTGCATCCTGGGAGCGTTACGCAGCCAGCAAGTAAGCAAGCAAGTAGCCTGGCTCATTATTTATGTCTGATAATTGTTTAATAGTCACTGAAGAAGCAAAGACGCACAGACAAAGATTCAACAACAATATGGTAATATTTCGGTCTTTTCTACAACACTTTCGCCACACACAACTTAACATTTAAAACAACACATGCCGTCTCACAGATTAAGGATGTCAAGGACAGAATAGAGCCAAACTTACATGGTCCGGCAAGTCAACGGAGAAGCATTAAAACGAAATAAAATGCTTCTGCTGTCTTGGGAATGGTCAAAGGCAAACCTGAAATTGCTTTACCGAGGAATTTGCGCTTGACTAGGTATGCAAATTCGCAGGTAAAGTAAGTTCATCTTTGTCCTTGCTCAAGACAGCTGGAGCATCTTATTTCGCTGGATTACCTGACCAAGTTTAAAATTGGTACAACTCCGCCCTTCACGTTACAAATCTGTGAGACTGTCTGTGTTGCTTTAAATTTTGTCTGATGAAGGTATTGCAGAAGATATCGATATATTTATCGAGATATTTGTCCGTATACGTGTTGGCTTTCTCACTTCACTATTTGAACACCGCACACAATTATGCCAACACTCCGTACTTTAGCGTCGGAAGATGAGTAGAAGAGATTCGTAGTCGAATTTACGCAAGTTTTTACAACTTTATTTTACGAGTGTTTGCGTGAGAAAAGTAAAGTGCACCTTACTTTGATGAAATTTGGACTTCGAAGTTTCACCAAATTTCACGAAAATCGATTCAGTCGCCCTCTAGTTGTTCGTGTTTGCAGATGGACAAACCAGACTTGCTACTAGATGCTCTGGCATTGTAAAAAGCACTGAGAAAAATCAGTTGTGCTCAGTTGTGCTGCGTTATTTATTTATTTCTTTATTTTTTTACGAATTCGCCAGCCGTTGTCGGGCATCGATTGAGTACTTGAAAGGACATCTGGAGGCAATTTTCAACTCTTTTTCTTTGGCAGCGCCCTTATGCTTCAAATGGCATTTCAGCAACTTTTTTGCGCACGTTGATGCATTATTAAGCATTAAAAAAAAAATAATACCTTTTTCTAGGTTTTTGGGACGTACGCAATGCTCACCAGTAGCTGAAAGCAAGTGCGAGGGCCGTAAAAATTTTAAGGCGAAACTTTAAACAAACAAATGATTCCGACTGGCGAGAAAGTTGACACACTACGCTGTAAGGAAAAAATTGTGGTTTCAACCAGTGGAGGTCTACTGACTATTAAAGAAGATTCTTAAAGTCATTCAGTAATCACTGGGAGGATCTCTACTGGGTGTTTACTTGTAAACACGTTTGTGGAAAGTATTTGAAAGTATACCTTTTGGGTATGGACTCCAGGCAT
>JAHWFP010092877.1:63770-96590 GCA_023313725.1 Lithobius niger | reverse complement strand
CGTAGTATTCTTTCTGTGGCATTAACATTTTCCTTCCTTTGGCTGTTTTTTTTCTTTGAGTTTTTTTTTCTCTCTCGGGGCCTCTTTTACTGAGTACTGAATGCTTCTAGGGCATCAGGCAACTGGTGTGGCAGTGCTCCAGAGCCCCTGCCCAAGGGCTCTGGAGCACTGCCCCGCCTGTTGCCTGCTGCCCTAGAAGCATTCAGTACGCTTCTTCCAAGTGGGAACTCCCAAAAAAGTGAAATGGGTAAAGAATATCATTCGCTGCATGGCGGAACGAATTCATCCGAACGAAAAGCTACCTCCCAGCGACATTTTTCTCGATCCTCCACATCAAGTACGGCCCCAAAGGTTTATTTACTTACCGTAAATGTAGCGTCTAGGAGATTTTGTGTTGCATATTGGGGAATTTTATTCACGTTCTTCCAGAACGAATATGATCCTTTGCGCGCCTACAATGACCTTGAAGTTTTATGTGTGTGTGCGCAGTACTAATTTTAATCGTTTGCTGGTAATTATTATTAGATCAAAAATCTAAAAGATTAATGCAGTAAAAATTAAAATTAATTATTCCAATAGATCGCCGAAGCACAATTATAAGACACTAGTCTAGAAAATTATTAATTGTGATTTTAAAACACAAGAATTATTCCGGTTTTTGACGTCATAATTAATGCGTTCACGCTGGCTTGTCTATTTGGCCTACGAAGCTACTGTCTCAGTTGACGTCGGCTATGGTAAATGTGCTGATGCGATCGGCGCGTGGCTGTTATAAGGCAGGTCAGATGTTGCTTTAACGTCTCGTTTTGTCAGAATTTATAGTCGTACATACCGACCGCTAGGGACCCTCTTCTCCCCCCCCCCCCAACCCCCCCACCATCTCCCTTTTCTTCTTTAATTACTTAATTCTTCAAGAAAATGCAGTGGTACTTTTCGTGAGTGTAGGAAAACAAATTCAGAAAAACAAAGGGGATTTGGTTTGATCGTGACGTCTCTCCGCCCCGGGGCCCCAAGGTGCAACGCCGCGGGCTTGAATGTAATCTGCGTGACTCAGTGAAAATATCGATTAATGTATGTATATGAATGCATCCATTAATGTATGTATGTACGCGAGTATATGAATTTATGCGTGAATGCATTTGCATGAACGGAACGATGAATGTGTTCATGCGGAGAAGGATTAATGATGACGCATTCCAAAACTACAATCAGAGCCTCAGCACATCGTGGGCAATGGATTGATTTGTGACGTCATCATACAAATTCCAGGAGACGGTTTGATTTTTTTAGGAGCGCGCTTGAAGTATCCAACATGGCTGACATAATGCAACAATTCAAGAATGGAATGAGGCTAAACTCAAAAAGGGAATAAATAAAGCCTCTGAGTTGTTGTTGCAGTGGTTTAGGGCTGCTTCGATGTTGTCCTAAATAGGGGTGCTCTATATTATCGGAAGAGCTAGTGTTCCTGGTTTTGGCTCAGGGGTTCCTTGGAGCCAAAACCAGCAACACACTCCTCTCCTGCTCCACCAGTATAGCTAACCACTTGACAGCTGGAGCCGCCATCTCCCATGTGGTCACCTACTGGTCGAGCAGGACAGCACTGTATTTGGCCCCCTAGGCTATCTCTCTTATGGTGGATCCACAGAAAGTTCCAGCGCTCCCGTGTGTTACTGATATCACCAGCTAGTCTCTGTCTATTCCTGCGGACTGCGTTAAGGATCTTAAAGTGGCACTATCACCGATTGAAATCGGAAGAACCTGGTAACAGCTATCAGGGAATAGTAACTCTTAAGCACACTACTCCGTTCCGTTCCGACCACTGACTGCACGGCAACAAATGGTCCAGCGCATATTGCTTCCAGCGCTAACTGTTTCACTCGGCTCCGCTGAGCTTTTCTTGATTGCGCCAAAATTGCCAATGCAAATGAAGAAGAACTTGAAAGAATTAAATATTAATTCTTTACGCTCGGGCATGATGACATTTAAGTCCAGAAGGCAACTGAAATAGGTTCGTAACTGTATTTAGAACGGGAAAGGCATTGTGCGCAGGCACGTGGCAGACGACATGTCAGGTGCATACACTTCTCCGATGCGATCTGTTTTTGACTGAAAGGATTATGCCTTGACGGATCAGTATACGCGACTCCTCTAATTTACATGCTTCTATTCCAAACAGAAATTTGACAGCCTGCGACGTGACGTGACGGAGTGGAACGGTGTAGTGTGCTACAAGCTTTTCAGTCACAACGTAATGTCACAGAAGGGTTACTAGCGCAAATAGCGTGTTCATCGATCGCCCAAGTCCCGCAGAAACACAGACAACATGGCACTGGTAACCATACCTTAAGTCGGCCCACAGTGCAGTTCAAAGATGCCTGCAATCAAACATTGTGCTGTTGCAAACTGCAAAAACAATCCGTGGTATTTGTACAAACAGCATGTGGTAGATGTTAGCTAACACAATAAATTCACTCTGCCTTGCTCTCGTCAGTTTTGTACGTCGGCCATTTTTAAGCTCCGCGATCGCAACGTACGGTGGCACATTGGGATACACAAGAACTTTTTTCTACACACACAAAACTTTTACGAAACTGGAGCAAGATGACGGACAGTTTGCCACGTATCGTCCTAAGTTGCAGTGTGTCTTATCCGGTGTCGAAGTTCGGATTTCATAAAGTTTTGTGTGTAGAAAAAAAGTTGTTATCCGTCCCAGGAGCCACCGTATAGTAACAACACGCGTTTCTTCCCGTTTGTCCTCCAAGATCGTGTACCCGTGCGTATAACCCTTGCCGAGTGTTGCTTTGCATACGAATAGGTTATGCTCTTTCCGTAACGAAGTCGGTGAGGTAATTGCTCTTAAAGTGCTAGCTAGTACCATCTAGTACTTGCTTGCATCAAGCGGACGAATGCACAACGCCATTTTTTTAACGAAACAAAACAAGCCACAAGCCTCCTTAATTATAGAGCAGCGTCATGTGATGTCATATTGGCTACGAGATAGCATCTGGAGGTAATAGCTACAAGGTGCACTAGATTAAAATGTAACGGAAAACAACGGCACTTCTAGTCAAGACAGTGGTTGGAGAGCGGATTTCTCAGGCTTAAAAGGATATACCTCCCAGCACCATTTTTCTCGATCTACCACATCAAGTACGGCCCCAAAGGTCTATTTCCTTACCGTTAGTCTTTCCCTTGCTAAAAATCCTTTTTAAAATGTGGCGTCTAGGAGATTTTCTGTTGAATATAATGGAACTTTATTTACTAACGATCCGTCACTAAATGATGCACTGCGTGCGTACAATAATCATGACGTTTCATCTCTGTGTGTACATCTACTAATTTTCTAACAATTACCATGAGATCTAAAATCTAATACACTAATGCGGTAAAAATTAAAATTAATTATTCCAATAGATCGCCGAATCAAAATTATAAGACACTAGCCTAGAAAATTATAAATTGTGATTTTAAAATAAGAGAATCATTCCGGTTTGTGACAACACAATCGTTGGCTTGATTCTGTCTCGTGTACTATTCACAAACCCAGCCGAGACAGTAGCTATGCGAGGAACGAAGCTACCACCCCAGCCGACCTTGGCACTGTAATTGCTCGGATGATGATCTGCGCGTAGCTGTAACTTGGCACGCGGAATGTTATAAGGCAGGTCGGGTGTCTCTTTAAAAGAACGTTGTTTTCTCCAACAACAAAAATCGCGCGTTATAGCCTTAAGAAATCCAGTCTAATAGCATTGGCTTCAGTAGGACGACCTTCTTTTCGCCCTCCAGTACCCCTTGCTGCTAACCCAGTTACTGGCTCCACCATAGAGTTATACACAATAATACTACGTTGTGTTACTGCCCTATTGAATAAAAATTTTATAGGTCCTAGTGCATCTGGGAGCATGCTGCAAAGAAAGGTTAACAATATCACTGCCGCTAGATGGCGCCATGGTATTTTCGTTCGCTTTTCAATCGGTGGTAGTGCTATTTTAATACTGTAACATCTAACAACAAGAAGCTAACAACACACCCTAGTGGCAAGAAATGGCACTAAAGTTAGTAAAACCTCAAATTCTTTCTGATTATTGTATCTAAAACAAAACCCTCAATGATGAAAGACCTGCAAACTTTCAGCCAATCAAAATAGTGATACCAGAAGAAAAATGGCTGCCACCAAGTCGCTACATGGTGTACCAACCCAAACCGAAAAGTGTTCCCCTTACAAAGTAGTGATAACACCCCCGCCAACGAACAACCGCCAAATTAATCCCACCGACTATTAGGTCAAAGGTTAAAATGAAAAATTTGATTATTGCTACAACCCGAAGCAATTGTCAAATTTTTCATTTAACGTATGAAGTAATAGTCGGTGGATAAGCTTGGCAGTTGTTCGTTGGCAGAGGGCCATGTAGCAACTTGGTGGTAGCCATTTTTATTCTATTAGATTTAATTTTTTTTTTAAATTTTTACGAGCCTTGTATCAGCGGAAGCAATTGACGCTTGTATAGCTGAACCGGCTCAATTTTGAACATTACTAGATTTTTTAGAGAAGAAGAAATCTGGTAAAGGGAGGTGCCAGACCGGGGATTCGATCCGGGAAACCTCCGATCATCGTCGGGGCCAAAAGATTGTCCAGAATTAGCCAGAATACATCCTACAGCCGCTGAAAGATCATGGTAGCCTCTCACGCTACCCTGGCCAGCAGTTCTGGCGGGGACTTTGCCAAGGTCCCCGTTCCAGGGGTTCGACCAGATCCGCAAACCGCCAGCAAGCGGGCTGAGCTCTCTCACCGCTCAGCCACCATGACTTCACTACTTTGACTGGCTGAAGTTTGGCGGGTTCTTCACCCGTGTGGGTTTTGTTTCTGATCTCACGTCTTTTGTATTTTCTTTTGTTGGATCCTTACTTTTGCCAATGTCTAGTTAGCGGTTTAATCGTATTTTTTAAACTGAGCGTGCTTTATTTTTATGCTTTTTTTTATTGGTGCGATTTTCATAAAGAATTTGTGCTCAGTTGCCAGGTGTTTTGCTTTTTTTTTTTAAACAATTAAAGGTACTTTTTAAATGTGTACGTCACTACTGGTTTCACGAAAATCCCAAGTTCGCTAGTCGCTACACATTTTAATGAATTTCGTATGAATGCAATTACGGTGCGTCAGTTGTATCACATCAAAAACAAAAACTGGTAAAAGGGGCCCTACAAAGGAGTGATATCAACACACCAAAACATTCGCCAAGTTAATCGCACCGCTTAATAGTTCGAAGGTTAAATGAACGCTAGAACATTGCTACTTTCGGTAGCAAAGTTCAAGTTTTCATTTAACTTCCAAAGTATTATTCGATGCGATTAAGTTGGCGAATGTTTTGATGTGTTGATATCACTCCTTTGACGGGCCGAACCATTCGGAACTTGGCGGCCCCTTTTACCAGTTTTGTTTTTTGATATGATATCACTCCTTTTTTTTAAAAATTGTGTATTGACTCAACTCCACTGCCGTGCAGATGTGTAATAAAGTGCCACGTCAACAAGAAATTGTATTTCAACAATTTGCCACTACCTTTTGTCTATAGGCCGAACCATTCTCAACTTAGTCACCTCTTTATAGAATTTTGGTTTGGTTTTAATTTTGTTGTAGTTTGTTTTATTTAGTTAGTTTTAGTATGTTGATATCAATCCTTTGAAGGGCCGAACCACTCTCAACTTGGTGGCCTCCTTACCAGTTTTTGGCTTTGTTTATTTTGCTTTGTTTTTACACTTGGTTTATTTTTCGTGAATTGGACGTGAATACAATTTCTTTGCAACGTTGTTTAGGTTTATTGTGATACACTAGTGTGTGTCTAGGCACGCACGTCAGTATACACGTTCTCATTGTCCGAACTTTGGCGGTCCAATGAGAGACGAAGCCGGGGGATTTAACATGGGGATGAGCGGACTAGCTAGTTAGCTAGGTAGTAACTAGTAGTAATACATTTGCAACATTATTGAGGGTCAATTTAGCATTGAAAGCAGCTTAGCTGGCATTCCTACACGAGTTAATTTTTGTCAGGTGGGTCATTGCTCTCGATTTCAACACAATTTAAGCTTTTGTACCGCATTATTATTTTTCCCCAAGTACCTGAAATGTGCCTAACTATGCTTCAATATATAAGAAACTGACGCTATGGCGTCGTGCTACATTGTTTTACAACCTCGACACTTGAGTTGATGTGATGTTTGTTGTGATGTTTGTTGCCTAACTTGGCGCGACACACTAGTGTGTGTCTAGATATGAACAGTATTGTTGTCACTCTGACGTAATAAGCTTTTTGTTAATAAATGATCAGTGTTATCCGTACAGCTCAAAACCACAACCATCAACAATGTAGTTTGTCCACGCGGTCCATTGTATCGACAATGTTCGTGTTGCCGATATTTTGTGATAGTCAGTTTGCATTGTTACTCGTTAACTGATAAAGAGTGGAAGGGAAGACACAGTTTCGCACTTTCTGCTGGAGTGTAGGCAGTGGGCTCACTTGAGGAGTATTGCGCTGCGCGGGAGTACGTTGGTGAAGGTCCTGGGTGCGAGGTCCTGGGTCCTGGGCTGTCCTATGGTTCTGCGTCGCCACTCCGACCACTCGGCGGTTTGAATAAGGTGGCAGTGGAGGTGTGGTAGTAGCTGGGAGGCGAGGGATAATCGTCTAACTGGAAAATCGCATAATTGGAAGAACGTATATCGTATAACAGTATAACGGAAATTCGTCTGACAGGAAATTCGTATAATGGAAAATCGTCCCTAACTGGAAAATCGTATAATGGAAAATCGTCTAACAGGAAATGCATATAACGGAAAATCGTCTAATGTCTCTGCCTCGCTCGCACTGCCGTGCTCGCTGCGGCTATACATATAGCATCAGAAAACGCAGTTAGATGTTTATGCAGTTAGACGTTTATCCATAATACGATTATCCATTATACGATATTCCGTTTAGAAGATTTTCCGTTATACGATATTCCGTTTAAACGATTTTCCAGATTTTTTATTTATGAAGATATTAGACAATTATCCCATTAGACGATTTTCCAGTTAGATGTTCGTCCGACGCCCAATATTGGAGTTACAAATGTCTTTGATACCAAATTTAGTTTGTGTCTGTCGCGTATATTATTTTATATGAGTAATTAGTCAGTAGCCAGTATACTATAGTGACCTAGTAGTCAGTTGAAATCAACGATCTTCACGCACTTTTATCACAGTGAAACAGTATATGTACTTGATCGAAATACAAATATTGCTTGTCAGGGCACAAAGACTGTCTAAATGTTCATTTTCAACACTTCTCAAGCTGTTTCACCACATAGCTATTTATCCTCACCATCGTGAAATGCGCTCAGCTCTGGTTTCTGTTAAAGTACCAAAAGACAGTCAAAGGGTTTTAGCGAGCGTTAACCGCACCCGGTCATCTGCCCGACGAAGCCCTAAGGCCCTATGTCTGCAACACCCGGAATGGACCCTCAGGAGGTCACCCACCCAAGTACCAATCGGGGCCAATGCTGCTTAACTTCGGTGTCTGACGAGAACCAGTGTTTCCAGTACTGAAAGGCCGCAGACAGTGGCCAAAAGACAAAAGACAGTGCCCGCCATGCAACAATGCTGGAATTTAATAATGACTTTCTTACAACGAAGTGTGACAATTGAACTTGGTGGGCAAACCACTAGCGTGGTCCATGATAAAATGTATACAACGGAGTTCTTTTTTGTCACTAAGAGTGTTAAAAAATGCATATTATTTTAATAAATAAGTGTAAATTAACGATATAATGAACGCTAGATGGCGCCACAGCAGAATCTTATGATATCCTGTTTGTAAATAATCACCTTTAATCAAACTTCCACTTGAAGATACAAACTAAGTAAGTAATAAAAGTCACATATTTTTAATCAACTCGATGTAACGTCGTTAACGTATGGCATATAGGACAACAAAACAAAAAAAAAAAAATAGGCTTACAAAACCAAACGCACTTTGTGCCATTGTGCTCAATGCATTTTTGTTTGTTTTAAATTCTATGTTGTCTACATCGTAGCAACTACGGTGAGTTGTACTATCGCACAAATAGCCCGCAACACAGTGCAACACAATAGCACACATTTGTGCGAAACGTTGATAATACGCAGAATAGGACCAATTCTAAGCACTGCGGATAATGCAACATAGGAAATGCGTTGCGTAATAAAAAAATCTGATATAATGGCCTTCAATATTGACTTGAGTCACAAAGCACATGACTGCAAACCGCAGGAATACGTGATACCGTGACTAACAAACAATTTAGATCGTCAATGTTTACGATTGCGACACAAACAGGCACATGATGACTTTGCTTCGACCCTTAGAAATGGTTGCAGGGCTTGTCAATAATACGATAATAAAACGCTGATAAGAAGGAGGGAAGCGGCATCGACCGCTGATAAAAGGTACAGGAGTGATAAATGAGCTGAACCCTAGCCAGGAATCTATCTTACCATAACTCAGCCGGGACCTGGGATAAAAAGATGGGACTCGTACTTGAAAGAAAAAAAATTAAATAAATAAATAAAAATAAAGGGGATGGGGGAGATATTATTAAAAAAAATTATTTTCTAGTAAAAGAAAAACTAAAAAAAATTAGACTAGAACTCACCAGTTGTAAAAATTAATTAAGTGGTTCTCAGGAGTGGTGCTAAAAAATTGATGCGGTGTTTTTTTTCTTTCCTTTTTATTCGTGATTTTTCAGATGCGGGTGATGGCTTTTTTCTTTCTTACCAAAGAAAACGAAATGAGTAGCTTACAGTTGTTGTGGACTACACATTTTTTTATGCCGGGATCAGCGTGCAAGTGTTGCACATTTGATAAAAGTTATTCTTTACATCCAAGTGTTTTGTTGTGACATGGCTCTGAACGGCCCTTATATTCGTTTCGAGGCGATCATGTGAACGGAGAAGAGACCTGATGTGGTCATCGGCTCCAGGTAATGTTTGGTGAGGACGTTGATGCATGATCGGAGTTATTTCTCTTTTAGACAACGTCATAAAAAACGTTTCACGCGCTAAGAAAAAAAGCCATGCGTGCCCTCCTGAGAACCACTTAATTAACTTTCAGTGGCCTAATTCGATCTCCCGTTCTATTTAATATCCACGGTTTTAAAATGTCCATCACCCTAGAATTTTACCTACCGCCAGTGCTATGTGTGGCGGTGATGCTACTGGCCTGGTGATAAGGAAAAGAAAAAAGATGATAAATTGTTGTCCTGTGGTCTATGACTACTCAACTCTTTGTTTTAGCACCTTGCACAAAGTCCGATGTAAACAACGTAATAAAAGTTGGAGGAAAAAAGATCTGGAGGAAATAAGATTCATGAAAAAAAGGTACCCCTGTGATTGATTGCAACGTCCTGGCCTCGATCGTGCTGCCGCACTCATTGCGGCTGTACACATACCATCAGAAACCACAACTAATCGCTTCCATCAGGAAAATGCTCATGGATCTTTTCCAAGGAGTATTTTCCTTCCAGGACGTTTTTTCCTCAACCTTTATTCCTACGGTTTTCCCCCTTGTGTGTTTTTTCTTCCCAGACTTTTTGTGCAAGACTTTTTTCCTCGGACTTTTTTTTTAACCCCCGGACCTTTTTCTGCCTACCATATAAAATTAATGGTACCAGAGACGTGTCCTGAAAATCCCACAGGCCTTACTGAAGAATATGGACAAAATCGTCCAAATGGTCGTTACAGTATTCTGCTTCGACTGTTCGTAATTACATCCACATAATGGCAGTCTATCCCGCACTAAAAGTAACAGCAAAGTATCGATGGATAGCACCATTTTGAGCAATATCGTAGCTGGAAGCCGATATAGTTAGCAATGCTTGTAAGTGATAGTTATATTAATTTCATTATGCAGTTACTACGTGATCTTAAAGACCTTACATCATGCACTCATACTAAGCACTTAAACCTATGTCAGAAACTATGCCTAACCAATACACCAGAACACATCATAACACCCCTTTTGTTGCCTCCATCAACCTTACCCCCATCGTAATCCCCAGCAACGTCACATCCACTAACGTGTTCATGCAGCTGGAACAACAGAAAACATTCTAGCCTACCCTCCCAGCACCCCTATCACCTTGGTCAAGCAGCACCCAACGCCGCTCTACCATCAACAACAGATACCACTTCCATGGCGACACCTCCTGTGGGAACCCCCTCACCCCATTTTGCAGCATGAGGAAGGAGGATATGGCCACTGCACAGCCCTGGGGCGTCGGACGAACGTCTAACTGGAAAATTGTCTAATGGGATAATTGTCTAAAATCTGCCTAAAAAAAAAATCTGGAAAAGCATCTAAACGGAATATCGTATAATGGAAAATCATCTAAACGAAATATCGTATAATGGATAAACGCCTAACTGGATCAACGTATAACTGCGGTTTCTGATGTTATATGTATAGCCACAGCAAGCGCGGCAGCGCGAGCGAGGCAGGGACATTAGACGATAATCCATTATACGAATTTCCAGTTAGACGATAATCCATTATACGAATTTCCAGTTAGACGGTTTTCCATTATACGAATTTCCTGTTAGACGACTTTCC
Source organism: Lithobius niger (assembly GCA_023313725.1). Classification (NCBI taxonomy): domain Eukaryota; kingdom Metazoa; phylum Arthropoda; class Chilopoda; order Lithobiomorpha; family Lithobiidae; genus Lithobius; species Lithobius niger. The sequence goes on along the minus strand of JAHWFP010092877.1, from coordinate 85,974 downwards.
GTTATACTGTTATACGGTATACGTTCTTCCAATTATGCGATTTTCCAGTTAGACGATTATCCCTCGCCCCCACAGCACTCACCACCACTAGCGCCAACACTACCACTAGCACTGACTCCAACTCCCACTCCAACCGATTCACTGCCTTCATCCACTTTATCCCCAACACGCACTCCCACCTGCGAAACTACCACTTTCGACTTTTGGGTACACGGGGAGGCGGCCAGACTAGGGTGCATCTCCAACTGCTTCCCCATTCCCTTCCCGTGCACTTATTACCCTTCTTGACTGTGCTCTTGGACCGGTACCTCCTGACACGACACGACATGACACTTCCTGACTGGACACCATGGCGCCCGAATGCTCTCCGTGAACAACGCGATCATCGTGGGCAACCAATGTTGCATCCTTTTTGTGGACTTATTCAAAGGGTTCAAAGGGTTTAACGAGCGTTAACCACTCCTGGTCTTCTGGTCTGGGGACTTACTGATTTTTGGTCAACAATTGGAAATTCTAAAATACTTGTTGCAACAATAAATACCCTTCCACTTCAGCGTCTTCACGTGATGATCCAGAAAGGTCAACAATGTCAAGATGTCACAAGTTTAATCTTCAATAGCTCTTATGTCACAATGATCCATTGACAATGTAACAGCCAAATTTGAAATCTAACAACAATGTAAAACAGTTGTACTACTTGTATCCACTGAAGAAGGATAAGGACCATTGTTTAATTGTAAGGTTAAGTTATTTAGATTGATTGATTTATTGATTCTTTATTGAACCAAGAAGAAAAGAAGCAGCCTCCAAGCCATGCGCTCAGTCTAACCTACTTAAGAGCTAAACTTAGACCTAACAACCAAAGTATACAAAGCATCTCAAAACAAACCGTACATACGACCACTCAATGCACAACACATCTCAATGCACCACCCCAGAAACACGTCACTGTCCTGTCCGCCACTCCCACACCCGAAACGGCTGCCAAGGGAGCGTGGAGGGGCAGATAGCAAGGAGAAGAATAGAAACAACTGGGGTGCAACAAGCTACTGGACAAAACATTGTGCCAGGTCATTAGACAAAACGTCACGTGGCCGGGCAGAAAAAACGTCCGTCCCAGAGATCCACAACCAGGAACAATGTGAGGCGGAACCTCCAAGACCCCGTGCAGCGGATCTACCCAGCGGACGAAGCATTGCTGTGGAGCCCAGAGAGGGCACTCCAGAAGGAAGTGATGCACCGTTTCAACAACCACCATACACACACTTGGGCGATCGTACCCACAGCCGAGGCGGGTAAGGTGAGCTCGAAGTTGAACGTGGCCAGTACGTAACCGTGACACCGGGCCCGAAATCCCTGCGGGAAAGGCCATTCAGGAGCTATGAGCAGTCAGTAGAAAGGGAGTGGCCCAGGCTGCAGCCTAGTCTTCGAGACTTTGCAACAATGAAAATGACAACAGTGTGGTAATAAGTAAGAGTTATTGCCACGTTTTTGCAACAATGGGCCCGTCTAAGGGATTTGGAAGATAGCTTTTATGCGATACTCTCCAAGGAGGTAGAAAATTGTGCAAGGCTGCTTTATAACTCTAAGAACTGCGTTAGATAAAAACGTCCTCTAAATCACTTAGGCCAGCCCATTTTTGCAAAAGTGTCGCAATAACTGATTTATTACTATATTAAATCAGCTCTGACGTAATTTTTAAACGATTTGATAGCATTTTTCATTAGCAGTTACAACAGTCATGTAGGAGTGTGCAGTTACACTGAATGTTTGTAATAACAATGGAGTGTTGCACACCTTCACGATGTTGGCAACACAGTCGTTGCTGTAGCATCCTTCGATAATTTGGCTGTATTTTTCATTGTTTCCAAAGTACGTAGTTTTAACTTATTGGAATTTGATTTTTGTAATAGCGTTAAATCAGTTAGCACGACAATGTGAAAAATTAGTATACATGTACATTGAGGGGTTCCCGGGGACCCCGAGCAAGGCGACCACCAACAGCCGAGTGGTTAGCGTCCTCGTCTTCAAACCAATTGAATGCTGGTTCGAATCCTGCGACTTAAAAAAAAAATCATCCAGTTCGGCAGGGACAGAAAAGGGTTAAGCTGCTTTCACATGAGCTTCCCACAAGAAAGAAACACCTGTATTTTTAACACCGCTTATTTTTCAAGATGTATACTAAATCGCAATAAAGAATTATTGGTGATGTCACCATGAAATGCTGGAATCGTTTACGAACACAGAACATCAGCCCGGCAACTGTGCAGAGTTACAAGGCTACTTATAATAATTATTGTTATCACACAGAATTACAGCTGCAAACCTATTTCATTGGGATTTCCGTCCTGTAATAGGGCGAAAAGTCAAATTAAATTGATGTGCATATGTATGTATTTATTTAACAAGGGTGATGATTAGCGGCAAACCGAACAAAATGTATGGTAGGATACAGGGCTCGGCATGGTGTAGCCAATGAAATAGGCCGCCCACGCTGTAGTTCATAAACAGTCTCTACAAATAACTACAGTAAAAAGACGGTGCCGAAAACATATATTGTGAAAAGAATACATACGTTGCACTTGCACTGTGTTACACTTATTGTCCGATTATTAGTCCCTTATGCACGGCTACATAAAATCTTCCATAACCGATTGGTGGCAACAATAAACCCTTGATTAAATTCACGACCACGGTAGCTGTCCTTAGACACCACCCGCACCGTCGCACACCAAATATTAACGGAGAACATACAAGAACAAAATTCGTGAAAGTTGGCCGCAGTAGACGTTTAACATACATGATGATGATGGTAAACTCACAGCAAATCGTGCATTTACGTATATCGGTTAAACCAAGGAACACTGTGGCAAACCAGCCGCAGTCACAACCACCAAAGCCACCTACAGTAAAGGCCGTATCAGATCAGACAAAAAAAGGCGACTAAAAGCAACCATTGACATAGAAAGTGAGCGCAAGTTTGCTAGGTGCTGCCATCTCTACACTAAGCAACGAAATTTCAAATTAACTGACGATGGTTTCAAGTTCAGCCAACCGATGGCGCCACTTGGCAAACTTGTCGCGTCGGTATTTGTGTTGCTTTCAAGCGGAGCATTGTGGAAGGCAAAGCTGATACGGCCTTTACTGTAGGTGGCTTTGCAACCACTCAAAGTAGCAAAGCCACAAAGCCAAAGCCAAGCTCAAATTGAATTTGAATTTATTACAACGGGAAATCGGCCCGGAGCCATGCATCCCGCACTAGACCATTACACCCAGTACCACTCAAAGCCACAATCGTCAACAATAAGCAGCTCATCCATTGTATCAACAAAATTCGTGTTGCCGGGTTGTTTGTGGTAATCAGTTTGTATTGTGACCCGAGGATTTCGTCCAAAAAAAAAGTGTGAAAAAAACTACTTATCTGGTCCCATTCGTAGCAAAAGTAAGGTATTTATGGCTATAAAGTATTTATGACCAAACTTTATTTTTCACCTAGTCTACTGTTTATTGTCATAGTCTTTCGATGGCGGTGTTCATTGTTGCAATGGTTGATTGCTTGTTTATTGTTGCGTGTTCGGTTTAGGCATCACCAACGCAGTTGGATTTGAGCTAGGACGATATGGTAAACTGGACATGCACGATTTAAGGCACAGACATCTGTGACACTTCCACTTTGAGTTTATGGGATGGCAACCGCCATTAAGGTTGAATATGGTGAGCAAATTCAGTCGCAATAACTCAAAAATGTTGGAGGATCGACGAATAGGATAAAACACTTACAGCTACAGTTATACTGCGTTACTGTTTGCAAAATTTATCCTAGCACAAGCCAAAAGTTTAAACTAATTTTTCAATAGCTGTTCGATTTTATAAATTGATGTTTGCATCGCTTTTAAGATATACAGCGTTTTCACATTTGTGGCAACCTGCCTGTAATCGGCTTATACGAGTTGCTTTGTCGCGTACCACAAGAAGTGATTACGACAGGAGTGAATGACGTGTTTCTTTACGAATCTTATAGAGCAGCGTCAAGTGACGTCATATTGACTACGAAACACCATTTGGAGGTAATAGCTACAAGGTGCACTAGATTAAAATGTAACAGAAAAAACGGCACTTCTAGTCAAGACAGTGCTTTGAGATGGGATTTCTTAGGCTTAAAAGAACGTTGCTTTCTCCAGCAACAAAAATCGCGCCTTATAGGCTTAAGAAATCCAGTCTAATAGCATTGGCTTCAATAAGATGATCTTCCTTTCTCTCTCCAGTGCTCCTTGCAGCTAACCCAGTTACTGGCTCCACCATAGAGTTATACACAATAATACTACGTCGTGTCTATAAGAGCAGTGATATTTGCCGCCATATTGGCACCAGTATGGGTTTTGGAGGGCATAACTACAAGGTGCACTACATAAAAATGGAGGGAAAAACAACGGAAGAGCGGATTTCTTAGGCTTAAAATAACGTTGTTTTCTCCAACAACAAAAAATCGCGCGTATTAGGTCTAAGAAATCACTCTTCACAGCATCGGCTTCAGTATGACGCCCTTCTGTTTCTCTCTGCAGTGCCCCTTTCAGCTAACCCATTAAGGCTCCAGCATAGAGTTATATACAATAATACTACGTCGTGTCACTGCTCTATTCAGGCTAGAATCATATGGTGGGCATCACGTACCCGCCATGTTTCTTCCAATTTTAAAATTGTCGTTTTAATCTGAAATTAAGTTATGTTCTTCATAGGACGTTGCAAGAATTTTGTAAATAAAATTAATAAATTGTAGGAATGGCTGCTCGCAATTCTCATTTCAGACGAGAACAGGACGTTAGCTATACCGCCATGTTGGCGTTACCAGCGTCGGCCTGTGCGTCGGCCGCTGCCGAGCGCCGGAAGCATTGCAGACTGCAAATGTTTGGGTTGCATTATTTCTAGTCCAGTTGCAACCCCTGATTTGGGTGTCTCGATAATTTTGTTCAACGATTCCGACAGTGAATGTCTTAAACCCCGGCAAACGTAAGAAACGTGAAGGACGAAAAAGTCAACCGTTTTGGAAAGGTCAGTGCTGGTGAACTATATCAACTTCAAAAGTTCAGATAGTGTTAGTAGCCCAATAACTCTTTCGGAGTACTATTGTTGACAAAAATTAAATCCTTCACAGTTGCTAGTGTAGGAACCGTAAAATAAAAAGCAATTTCGATCATTTTCCGAGCGTGAGGAAACTTTAATTTATGATAAAGTATTAATTTTGATTGCCGTACAAGCTTAAGTTTTAGTTACGCATTTTTTTTCTTTTTTCATTTATTGTTTGGTTTATGCCAGTTAACTGCAGTGCGAAAAGTAAGATTAGAAAACAAAACCGAACTTGTTCGATGCTTAAAGGGCAATTACATCCATTTTGACATGCATGTTTGATTTTTGGATCACTTACACAATAACTAAACACAAGAATTGCGGTAAGAATACGTTACGTACGTCCGATATAACAATTTAATTACTGCATCACCAAAACACGACATGGAGGTCGCCATTGTTTTGCTGGAACGCGCAGAAATTAATGCCGACAGACGGATCTCTTCGATTTCGACTCGCAGCCGATTGAGATAGCTGTATTGACTATGAGGAGCTCGAGCGTCTGACGGCCTTAGCTGGCCACTACACTGCCTGCCAGCTAAGGCCGTCAGACGCTTGAGCTCCTCACAGTCAATACAGCTATCTCAATCGGCTGCGAGTCGAAATCGAAAAGTGACATCTGTAGGCATTAATTTCTGAGCATTCCAGCAAAACAATAGCGATCTCCGTGTCGATTTTTGGTGATGCAGTAATTAAATTGTTATATCGGTCGTACGTAACGTATTCTTACCGCAATTCTTGTGTTTAGTTATTGTTTAAGTGATCCAAAAGTCAAATATGCATGTCAAAATGGATGTAATTGCCCTTTAAAGTAAGTTTTAACTGATCCAAAGTCAAAACAGCAAAGGAACACAAATAAACTTTCCTGTAAGGTTTCAGATGCTACAGTGTTGCGGTATTGTTTACTCCACATGAAACCTTACTGCTGTATACAGTCAAATGTTTTTACAGATTTTACTTTTGCACACGATAGAGCACCTTACGATTGTTGCTCTCCAATTGGCTAAACGACATCGCTGGAAAATGTTAAAAAATTCAGGTTTCGTGCGAGTCCTTGAAAACCTGCAAATATCCTGGAAAGTAATAATGAAATTCCAAGTTCTGGGTGGGAAAGTGCTTGAAATTCTTGAAAAATGATATATGCATCATCAGTAGGGTGATGAACGGAAAGTAGACGATGTGACTGAAGAACACAGAAAAATTTAGCCAAGAAAGTAATGTGTAGCCTTACATTATTCTTCCTTTGTTTGGGCATGAAAAGTTTTGAAATTTCGGATCTGGCTTTAATTGTATTTACGTGTGATAATGGTTGGATACAGAAGTAAGGTTTCATGTGGACTAAACAGTACAGCAACACTGCAGCATCTGAAACCTTACAGGAAGGTTTGTTTGTGTTCCTGAGCTGTTTTGACTTCGGATCAGTTAAACCTTACCTTAAGTATCAAACGAGTTCGTTTTTGTTTTCTAATTCGTGCTACTGTGGTATACTATGCAGTTTAGATTAGATTGTTTTAATGTTTTGTATCTTTATCAAAATATGGAGCAAAACCTTTAATCACCAGTCCGCGTCTTTCAACTGGCATTTGCTGATTAGCATTGTTGCATAATTAAAGGGTTTAAAGGGTTTAACGAGCGTTAACCACTCCTGGTCATCTGCCCGAAGCCCTAAGGCCCAATGTCTGCATAATTACAATATTTAAAACAATGTAAAACACTCAATCTAGAATAGACCTTATGGAAACAGGACAGCTACACAGCAATATCTGTAAAATGAGGTTAAGAACCAGCGTTATCGAGCAGTGAGATTTGCCGCCATATTGGCACCAGTATGGCTTTTGGAGGGCATAACTACAAGGTGCACTACATAAAAATGGAGGGGAAAACAACGGAAGAGCGGATTTCTTAGGCTTAAAATACCGTTGTTTTCTCCAACAACAAAAATCGCGCGTTTTAGGTCTAAGAAATCACTCTTCACAGCATCGGCTTCAGTATGACGCCCTTCTGTTTCTCTCTGCAGTGCCCCTTGCAGCTAACCCATTAAGGCTCCAGCATAGAATTATATACAATAATACTACGTAGTGTCACTGCTCTATAGGACAATTAGTTTGATCTGTTGAGAGCGTAGAAACTTGTAGTGCCAGCAACAAGAGTAAGCAAAAAACGAATTTCATGGTTTCAGCTCAGGTCCAGATGTCCGATTTGCTTCGGTGGATTTTAATAAATTTTGGTTTGCTTGTTGACCAAGTCCAACAACGCTTACATACCAAATTTAATCCAAAAATATTCACAGAGAGCGGAGATACTAAGTGTCAAAAGTTTGGCTTTAACATGGAGGTTGAGGTCAAACCTCTCCCTTTACTAACGCGAAATCAACTTATCAGAGGGACTATTGTTTAACACTCGTACGAAATCGGGTTATCAGACGGACCATTGTTTACGATTCATACGGAATTGGTCCGACAATTATTTATAGTCGATTCTTGGATAAGGTTTGGTTTATTCGGAGCTCTAACCTATATTTACAAGGTCATCAGCACCACTCTTGGATATATCTATGACGTTTAAACAATGAATACGACAGAAGTGTGGTCATAACCAGAACTTAAACAATGGTTCACTGTTGCCGCTGTTCGTTTAAGGGCCGGTTGCCACCAAATTAGCATTGCATCAAGTTCTCTCACTCAGGAAAATTGTAAACGCAACAAACAAGCCACGTGACTCCTTAATTATTGAGTGAAAATTTGGAACGCCCTCATGCAACCTGGAAACAAGTCGTAAAGATTAACGATATTAGTGTCACTAGATGGCGCCAGGGGATTTTTCTTTATATTTTTTTCCGTGGCGCCATCTAGTGACATCAGTGTCGTTAATCTTTACATCATGTTTTCAGGTGCACGACGGCGTACCAAATTTTTCCTCAATAATTAAGGAGTCACGTGTCTTGTTTGTTGCGTTTAAAAGTTTTGCTTTGTTCATTCCTTTGCTTCCTCACTGCGAGAGAGAACTCGATAGGCCTAAATGCTGCAATGCTAATTTGGTGGCAACCGGCCTTTAATGCGCGGCTGTAACAATGGAAGAGTTGTATAATTCAAAATCGCCTTGTCTAAAGACGGTGAATTTAGTTTATAAAATGACGTGACTTATTTTTTTGTAGATCTTGCCTTACTATCGCATTTACTGCTATTCATAAAGCACGCCACAACGGATGCGATGGTTTTTGCGTTAACGACTTAAAACAAAACAATTCAACTATGCTCTCGGAGTTGGAGGTTGGCGGCGAAATATGTCGGGTGCAGGGTGCGAGGGGGGGGGGGGGGCTTTAGAGGGGAAAGGGTGGTGAAAGGGGATTAATGTAGTTGAAACGGTGCCGTGGAGGAAGGAGGTGGAGGGGAAATCGAGGAGATGGGGGAAAATGAGGGGGTCGGGTGGAAGGCGCTACAGGGAGGTTGGGAAAGTGTGCTTTTGTGAGCTAGAGCGGGTGCGATGGGGAGCTGGAGTAGTGAGTAGTGGGCGGGGGTGGACAAGTATGTGACTTGTGGGCTCTGTGGGTGGGTGGGTGAAGTAAGCTTGGAACACGTGATTGATTGCTGGGGACCTGAGGATCTGAGGGAGGGGATAAGTTGATGGGGGGCATGAGGGGAAGACAACAGTGCGAGGATGATCCTCCTATAGCTGGAAAATCGTATAATTGGAAGGCATAATTGGAAGGCCGTATATAACGGCAAAAGCGAAATTTCGCTTTGCAGGACGGTAAAAAAATCGTCTAATGTCTCTGCCTCGCTTGCGCTGCCTCGCTCACTGCGGCTGTACATACAACATTGTTCTACATTGTTTTAACGATTGATTGATCAATTTATTATGGACCTCTAGCCAACATTGACCATCAACCTCTACAATGGCACTAAATCACTAAACCACCACTACACCAACATACAAACAATAACATATAACCTTCAGTACGAGAATCTCACTGTAGCTTCACAAAACCCTGCCACTGTCTTCAAGTACTGCACCGTTCCGTGACTGACCGTGCGGTGCCACTGCTGAGTCGAAGAGCAACCTCAATACCGCTTAGCCACAAGCCGTGCAGGTCTCTATTGTTTTTAACATTGTTATTATGCAACAATGCCAATCAGCAAATGCCTGCTGCAAGACGTAGACTGAAGATTAAAGGATTTGTTTCCATATTGGTTTGTGGAAATCGTAATCGATCAAAGATACAAAACATTAAAACAAGCTAATATAAACTGAGTGGTACGCCAAAGTGCACGAATTCGTATTCGTGTGACGCTTACGGTAAGGTTTAACTGAGCCAATGAGTCAAAACGGCAAAGGAACAAAATAAACTTTCGTGTAAAGTTTCAGCTACCTTACTGCTGTATCCAACTGTTACACGCGTAAATACAATCAATTCAGGCATGGAATTTCATTATTACTTTCCATGTATCCAAGGATTCGCGCGATCCCTGAATCACCTGTACAGGCGCTGTGATCAGCAGACTAAGACGATTAGGTTTTTTTTTAAACATTTTCCACCGATGTCGTTTAGCCAAGTAGAATGCACCAATAATTAGCTGATCTATCGTGTAAAAAAGTAAAAATGTTAAAAAAATTTTCACTACAGCAGTAAGGTTTCACGTGGACTAAACAGTACAGCAACACTGCAGCATCTGAAACCTTAAAAGAAAATTTATTTGTGTTCCTTTGCTGTTTTGACTTCGGATCAATTAAACCTCACCTTAAGCATCAAACGAGTTCGTTTTTGTTTGCTAATCTATCTTCTATCCTCACAGGGCAGTCTGTAATAAAAGCAGTGTTTGCGTCGTTATCATTTTCAAGAAATGCAGATGCATTACCTACATCCAAAAAAGGTTATTTTTTGACAGTAATAATAAATCGTCACTTTATCAATTCATTAAAAAAATTTGATCACGTTTCGAATTATTGAAATGAGATATCTAAGCACAGCCAAACACATCCCTGTAGTACTGGCACTGCCCCCCCCCCCCCCATGTTGCATGTTGCGTCAGAATTTTCAGCCCAGCTATGCTGGTTATTTCATAAAACAACCCCTTCCTTCCCCCCATCCCCATGTTGTAAACAGTTTATGCATAGATTACACAATTTTTTTTTTGCTGGCTAATATACGCTGATTGAGTGAGCGAACCGTTCCGTCTATGTGTTTTTGCACTTTTTGATTATTCATCCGAGTTTCACTTATCTTTTAATTTTAATCTTCCAACGGATTATGCCAGCAGTTTATGCATTGTTTCAAAATATTTTTAGCTGGCTAACAAACGCTGATTGAGTGAGCGAACCCGCCTGAGTATTTTGGTGCGTTTTGAATATTTATCCGATTTTCAGTAAACCTTAATTTAATTAATCGTCCATCATCGTTTAAACAATTCTTTGTCGCTGGCTAATAATATTATGGTGTGGAAAATTAAGTTTCATTGTTTACCGAGTTCTTATTGTTGCTGGCAACCAATTTGCAACGTAGCAATGATGATCCTCCTCCACCTTTGGTTTGAAGAAATCGTTACTTATTGTATTTTTGGTTATACGGGGCTTCGGGATTATGACGATATTTTAGAAAAAAAAGAAAAAATAATGGCAGCGGTGGGATTCGAACCCACGCCTCCGAGGAGACTGGTGCCTTAAACCAGCGCCTTAGACCGCTCGGCCACGCTACCGATGAAGGCACGTTGTGTTACCTACCTATTTAAATGTTCTCAACTTGTCTGTGTTTTTTATTGATGACTGTGTGGTGATGTTTTGTATTAAATAAAGGTTCTTGTACATTTCTGGTAGCTTTGGCATAGTTTTATAACTTTTAAGCGTCGTAATTATCTCCAGTCATTACTTCATTCAGCTGGAGCATAACTACGACTTCAAGGTTAATAGATATAGCGTTGTAACGAAACGAAAACGAAAGTAATGATAAAATTGCATCCCAGAGGGTACTACAAAAGTTTAAATGTTAAGCTAGCGTTGCATTTAAGATTTACTTTATTTTAAGAAATTTATTAAAAATTCATTCTTTATTTTATCCGTGCAATTTCCGAACCCGAAATTGTGGTGGTTCCACCAACGATCACTAGATGGCAGACATTATCAGTCTACCGTAGTTATGAAACTGAAACTACGTGGCTAAAGCTTGAGCAGATAGGGTTTCCCAGCGCCAACTGTTATGAACTAGAGGGACATTGGCAGCGGGTTTTCACGAGGAAAAAATTCGGACTGTTAGGGAAATTTACCAGTTCAGGAAGAAAAATAAATACAACAGTGAATCTGAAGGAAATTACCTCGGCTGAAAAATGTCAGTGGACATAATTATCGACTTATATCGACTTTGAAAAGACATTTGACACCGTTTGCCACAAGTTGTTTCTTCTCAAGGACTAGATTAGGGGCTACTTTCCAGTCCGTGTTTACACGAGGAAACCAAACTTTGCAGATGACCTTAAGGTTATTTGTCCACTTCATTGTGTCGAAACACAACTGAACATTCAGTTTGACCTAGATCACAAACTTGGTGATCAAGTCACTGAGGAGGGGAAATGTCAGAAGGGCTAAATGTCATAAGGACTAAGCGACATAGGAGCCAAAATCCGACACAAGAGCTAAATTTTCCTTACGACATATCAGCTAAAGTCACAAAGGCCAAATGACACAAGGGCCAAACGTTATGTCGGTTAGCTGTTATGTCATGGGTTAAAATTTGTTAGCTATTAAGACTTTTAGCTGCTATGACGTTTGCTGTTATGTCGTTTAGCTGTTATGACGCTTGCTGTTATGACGCCTGAGAATTTAGCTCTTATGTCGTTAGCTCTTGTGTCGTTTAGCTGTCGTGTCTTTAGCTCTAATGTCGTTTTGCTGTTGCGTCGTGTTTTCTTGCTGATTTTTCATTTAGCTCTTTTGACGGTTGGCCCTTCTGACATTTGGCCCTTACGACTACACCCCACTGAGGAGACCCTATAAGGGAAAATATCCCCAACGTGCAGCTGTTGCCAAGAAAGCCAACCTAACACTAGGTCTCATCAGGAAAAAATGAACATGTTTGTTTTCTTTGGCCGCCGGGAAGGGGCTCGCGTTATCTCGTGTCATCCTCGTCTTATACATAGAACATTTAAGTATATTCCAGAAGTGGCCTTTACATCAAGCCCAAGATCAGGCCTATCCTTGGTAATGCTTTGTGGTCACCTTACCAGGTCAAAGACATTAACATCATCGAAAGAGTGCAAAGGAGAGCTACAAAGCTTGTCTTCTCTTGTAAAAACTGTCTTATCCAGAAAGACCCGAAAAACTGCACCTACCATTTCTTGAGAAAAGGAGGAGGAGAGCGACTTGCATCATGATTCTGCACATCACCTGTGGACGTTACGTAAAAACCAGCGCAGAGGACACGACTTCACCATCTTCAAACGAAGAACAAGATTAAGAGTAGTCAGTGCTTACTTCACTAATTGTGTTAACGATTGGAAATGTTTGCTAAAGAGGTTTTAACTGCAGCCAGTCTTAACTCTTTCAAAAATCGACTGGATAAAGTTGAATGGTGAAATGCTACTGGGGGTAGTCTTACGGGCTAATAAGCTCTCCTGACCTCTGTTTCATTATAAACTTTATGTCTATCAGATTCGTGGGATTCGATCGTGACGTGCCTTTTGCTTTGATTTTGTCGTCGCGTGACATGAAGTTATCAGGAGTTATTGTCACGTCATAATGATGGTGGGTGTCCCTTTTGAATCACGGCACATGTCCAAAAACACCCTCCACCCTGGTAAATCAACCCTCTCCTACTCCACCACCCTAGGAAAATGCCCTTCCCCTCCACGCTTCCCTGGCCTCATCCCGCCATCATAGAAGCCACCGACAGCTACTTCTCCCACCCTCCTCCAATCCACCCTCACCCGAAGGTTTTATATCCCCCAACACTCCACCAGCACACGCACCAACATTTCCTCAGCCTCACCGCAGATACTGCACGTCACATCATCATCTTCCCCTTCCAGACCAATTCCCTCGTATCAAGGCCCCTTCCCCCCTCGTCACCCTGAACAACAGGATACTTCCCCAATGCCCCCTAATTTTCCTATTCTCCTTTCGATATCTAGCCGTTGAAGACTCTCCAGCTTCTGTCTCCACCTCTCCACTTCCAACTCCTTAATCCCCACACCCCTCTCTTCCCCACCTTCACAACTTTCCCGTCCTTGTCCACACCACCCAACCAGTGGAACACCTTCCTGTCACATAATCGTATTGTTTACACACCACCATTTCCTTTGGAGTCCTCTAGCCCTCTTGTAGAACCCCACCTTACCCAGTGCCTCCCTAGCCTCAACGCACGACCCCCCCCCCCCCCCCCGAGACCAGCACAAAAACGGTTAGCTCCCAAAGCCCACCTGCCCATCTCATCCTGATACTTCTCCAGCTGCCTCCAATCCTTCATCTCTTACTCCAACAGCCCCCCTTCCCCGAATCATCACCCCCGGAACAACCACTCTTTTCCACAAAATCCTTGAAACCTCATACCAATTATAGCACCACATCGCCATCTTTTTAATCATACCTTTCACCTTATCTGCATTCCATCTCATCTTCCCGGCCAAACGCTTCAAATATCACAGACTCACACACAGTCTCACCTTCTGATAATCATACTCCATCATCCTTTTCACCTCTATGCCCCCCCCTCCCCCCATCCAGATATTTTCAAGCCTTCCCCCTTCCTACCACCTATCCTCCCCCTACCCAAACATCATATTCCGAGACTACCCACCACTACATGCCACCTTCATCTCAGGTCCCCATTCGGCACACACCCCAACAGTGTTCCCATATCTTCCCTCCCACCCATCTGCAAAGTCACAGCCGGCATCCGTATCCTTCCCCCCCCCCCCCCCTGACTGAACCAACCTCTTCTCCAACCTTCTCAAATAACCATGAACGGCATGAAAATGCCCTTCCCCTCCACGCTTCCCTGACCTCATCCTAGAAGACACCGACAGCCACATTTCCCACCTTCCCCCAATGCTCCCTCACCCGAAGGTTTTATATCCCCCAACACTCCACCAGCACACGCACCAACGGACAGCCCTTCTTAAACCCCTCTTACACTGCACCCACTTCGACTTGACATCACATCATTCCAGGAAGACATATACCTACCCCCTCCCACCTCTGAACCACAGCAATAAGCCATTTCACCACACCCGGAAGCCTGAGCTCCCTCCACAGCAACTCCCATCTCATCCCGTCACAGGCCTTCGCAACATCCAAGAATGCCACCCACAAACCCCTGCCCTCCTCCCTCGCAGCCTCAATGGCTTGTGTCACTACATAAAGGTTGTCTTCCAACTGCCTTCCCTTCTGATATCCATTCTGGACATCCCGAAGCACCCCCTTCCCCCAGAACTCCCTCCTAGCCTACCCTCCAAAATCGTAATAAAAAACTTTACAAACTACACTTGTGATGGCGACCAGCCTAAATTTCTTAATCTTCTCCCAATCCCTTCCCTTCCCGTTATAAACCAAGTGAATCCTGACCCTCCTCCAGCTCTCCAGAACCCTCTCCCCACCTAGTATCCCTTTAATTCCCCCAATCAATCTTGTCTTACCCTTAATGGGCCCAAGTGTTTGTTGGGCAATCTACATATCAATAGCAGTGGTTTTTGGTGCAATCTCCTGGCAAAAACATAAATAAACACATCTTTGCACCTTTTACATGGGGACACAATTCTCACGCGAGTTGGTGAACCAGTACCAATGGTGGGCAGTGCTGTGTCTTGGTTTCTGTGCCTATCGTCCGCTGTGTATACGGGTAGTTGCGAGCACTGGGGGGCCTGATTTGATCCTGGTAAAGGGAAATCTATATGTACGGGATTTTCTCCGGTTGTTTCCCGTCCGTTGCACGAGGGTTTCCTCCGGGTACACCAGTTTCCTCCCTCATACGGCAAAAACGACTCTCCTGATGGTTGTATCTTCCACTTAACATCTGCCGCTTGGGCCTTCAAAAAGCTGTAAGCTTATTGGCTAACACCTTCTATTCTATTCTAAGGTTGGGACCCTGTTTGCAACGCTGAGAATTGGTGGCTGCTGGTCAGCCGTCTTCTTTTTATTCCATTCAGATTCGGACAGTTGTTAACGGAAATCACCTTCAGAGTCTAGGTCACAGACATCACCAGTAGCAAAGTGCTGCGAGTTGAGTCAATTCAGTCCGGCGTCATAATTCCAGTCTGGGTCTGGCTTGGAGTAGCACTAATTTTTTTTCTTTCTTCCACCAGTGTGCCTCTGTGGCAACATGCCTCTCCGTTCATCAGCAGGCTCAGAGTAGACAGAATGGTCATAGGGGAAAACATGTCGTGCATAAGTTTGGCAGTTTGGCGGGAGGAATTTACTGTTTGTACTTTTGGTGCAAACACCTCAATGTTTGATGTTTAGCTTTCAGGACAGCCACGCGAACAGTACTACTGTCACGTAGGACATTCAGTACCTTCCTAAACCACCGAACAGAACGCACCTCTGTTAGAGACAGTTTGGCTCCAAGCTTGACGTCGCGTAACACTGCGTCAGCCGTTTACTACCTTCCGAAACTGCAATCACAGCTCAGCAAAATCAACAAGCTCAACAGAGCACTCGTTACGTCATATCTTTAACGTGACCAGACGTGGCTAATTGATTGGACCAGGATAAGCAATGGACGTTGGTTGACGTAAGCAAACCACATGAACACGGCTATAGTAGGGAATGAGCTGAACTGTCACCAAGAGTGGTGCTTTTGGTTCGTTCTGTTCGGTGCTTTAGGAAGGTACTGATTGTCCACTGCGTAGTTTAAGTCCGGTTTAATACGTCGAAGTTACAGCCAACCCTATCGTAAAAGTTCCTCATGTCGGCTTGCGCAGGTCATGTTTAACATAGCGAATTTGATCTAGACGCAGAACGTCCGCAGCCCAGCTGCTTGCCACCCCATTGTTAAAGTTTAGTTTTATACCGGGAAAACAGCAAAGCCAGAGACTTGTAATTTGTAGCTTGTGCAAAACCATTTAAGTATTTCGTCAACGTGTATTTTGAAGGCATGGTACTGTGATCTGATCTGGCCACGTTTTGGCAAGAAGTGTGAAATCAACCAAACGGGAGCAGAGACTCCGTGCGTTCAGCTTGGAAGTTTGGAATAAACAGTTTTGATTGTTATTAAAAACAAACGTAATTGCCAACCACTTCGTTATTGTTGGCTGATTGCTATTAAAATTTCAAATTTTGTAACACTTTGTTAAAACAGCAATTGTTAAGAACAATGGTAGTTTTCTTGGCAGCAGCAGCGACCCCGTGGAAGCAACCTCGTCAGCGGCGGCTCACGTGGCATTTGAATCTGATACTTGGCTGGCGTCATTGTGCGGCGGCGCACACCGGCGGCAACCGATGGCCGGAAGTGCCGCCAACTTCACGCTGATGGTAATAAGACAATATCAACAGCCAATACTGAAACTTATTATTCATTGGATGAGGAGAATTTGCACGCCTTTGAAGATGTACAAGAACACCGATCCGTGGGCCCGGTCACCGCATTATCAGAATGAGCGTCCACGATTTAAGCGACGCAACGACGAACAGTCGTCTGGAAGTGGAACTGGACCTGGACCTGGACCTGGACCTTCGAGTGGTACCTCTGAACGGAACGGGACAAGCCGAAAAGGTAGACATCCTCCTGAACTTAGAGGCAGAGAAATTGGCATGTGGTATGCAAGAAAGCAAATGAAAGGGAGGGAGAAACGGCATATGGTTCGGGAACGTGATAATCGCCCTATAATTCAGCTGGGACATGAAGCCGAGCTTAAGGTCACTCGACTTTTGAATTCCTTTCAAGAGCAAGACGGCTGTGATGAAGCCGGTTCTTCGTTTGGAGTTGAAGGAAAAGACAATTCAGACCCCAAAAGCCCTCCTGCTTTCCAGCTACGCTTTCAAAATCATCTGGCACAATCCAACCTACGCATGGAAGATTACGACTCAGAACTTCATGGCATAGTACAACGAAAAGTGTTAGATGAACGATATGCTGAAGAACTTCTAATGAAACAAGAAGACTGCCATTACCAAAAAATGCTGCAGTTTCGCCAGAAACTTCCAGCCTACAATATGAGACACGAAATAGTTGAGACCATTGAAACAAACCAAGTTGTAGTTATAAGTGGCGAAACCGGGTGTGGTAAGACGACACAAGTACCCCAGTTTATTTTGGATAGCTATATTGAAGCCGGAAAAGGATCAATTTGCAATATAGTCTGCACTCAACCGCGCAGGATAAGCGCAATAACAGTTGCTGAGCGTGTTGCCGAAGAAAGAGCTGAATTATGTGGGTCTGGGAGTAGTGTTGGCTACCAGATACGGCTTGAAAAGAAACTACCTCGCGAATGCTGTTCCATACTGTATTGCACGACGGGCATCTTGTTAAAATGGTTGGAATCGGACCAGTATTTTGCGAAACGGACCCATATTGTGTTGGATGAAGTACACGAGAGGGATACGTTATCCGACTTCCTTCTCATAATTCTGAAAGATTTGTTGGCTCATCGGTCTGACCTGAAGTTGATTTTAATGAGTGCGTCGTTAAATGCTCAAAAGTTTTCTAAGTATTACGGGAATTGTCCTATGTTGAAAATTCCCGGCTTTACATTTGCTGTAGAGGAATTATTTCTCGAAGATGTTTTACAAGAAATCAACTTTTTCATTCCACCATCTCGGGACGAAACCAAGCAGCATAAGTATCATCATCAAGGATGGAAAATGTCTCACAGGTCCAGAGAACAATGTACAGCAGTTGAAAAGTTGCGATATGAGATGGGCCCCTTCATTCGAAATCTGAGCGGCAGATACTCGCCTCGTGTTATTGAATCCTTGAAAAATATGACAGAAGAAGAAATTAATTCTGATTTAGTAACAGCTTTGATTCGTCATATTTGTGTTAACAAACCGGACGGGGCAATTTTGGTCTTTCTTCCAGGATGGGATCAAATAAAATGTATTAACAAGTTGCTAACTGACCAGGGATATTTTCGTTCAGGGAATCATCTGATTTTCCCTCTTCATTCAATGATGCCAACTACCACCCAGAGAGAGGTTTTCAAAAGGCCGCCACCAGGAATTAGAAAAATTATACTAGCCACGAATATTGCCGAAACAAGCATAACGATAGATGACATAGTTTATGTGATTGACTGTGGCAAAATCAAAATCAAGAACTTTGATGTCGAATTGAATTTGTCGACCCTGAAACCTGAATGGGTTAGTCGAGCAAATGCTCTGCAACGGAAAGGAAGAGCCGGCAGAGTGCAGCCTGGTATATGCTACCATTTGTACACCAGTTACCGACATGAAATGTTAGACTCGTATCAATTGCCAGAAATGCTCCGAACCCGCCTAGAAGAACTCTGTCTACAGATAAAGCTTCTGAAGCTAGGCAAAATTGTGCCTTTGTTAGAAAGAGCCTTGGAAGCGCCACAACTTTTAGCCGTGAGACTATCAGTTGAGTTCTTACAGACGCTGAATGCTCTTGACGCTGATGAAAATCTTACACCGTTGGGATTCCATTTGGCGCATCTTCCTATTGACCCTCAAACCGGGAAAATGATTCTGTTTGGAGCCATTTTCAGCTGCTTGGACCCAGTTGCTAGCGTGGCTGCTAGTTTAGGATTCAAAGATGCTTTTGTCATTCCATTGGGTAAAGAGAGTGCATCAGATTTATGCAGGCGGCGACTTTCTGAAAACAGCTTGAGTGATCATATTATGCTGGTGAATGCTCTGCATGGTTGGGAACAGGCCAAAAGATCTGGATGCGAAAGGCGGTATTGTTCGGATAACTTCTTAGCATCACATACGTTACAGCTTTTAGCGAACATGAAGGAGCAGTTTGTAAAATACCTACAAGATCTCAACTTTGTAACAGCTGCCAATTCTAAGGCTCCCGATTTAAACCGCAATTCGAAAAATATCAAGTTGGTGAAGGCTGTTGTGTGTGCTGGATTGTACCCAAATGTTGCAAAGGTCAAGAAGCCTCAGGGTAGGAAGAAGCCGTGGCGAAGCAAAGTTACAGCCCACACAAAGCACGATGCAGCCGTCACTATTCATCCCAAGAGCGTGAATTCCCATGTTGGCCATTTCCAAAGTCCTTGGCTAGTGTACCATCAAAAAATGAAAACCACCGATGTGTATCTCCATGATTGTAGTGTGATCATGCCGTATCCATTGCTGTTTTTCGGCGGCAACTTGAAAGTCGAAGATGAAGGGGAGAAAACTGCTATTGTTGTTGATGACTGGATTCGCTTCTGGTGCAGCAGATCAATGGCGAAGCTGTTCATGGATCTGAGAAGGGAGCTAGACAATTTCTTGGAGAAAAAGATCACCGACCCCGGCCCTACAGATTGGAGCAAAGAATCCAAGGAAGGTGCCTTGCTTGAAGCGATAGTTGAGTTGCTGGCATCTGAAGAAGTTTTGACCACCCAAATTCTAAGCAAGTCGGGATACTGCGAAGAGGACGACGAGGATGAAGATGATGCCGACCAAGACTGAGTTCGCGATTTTCGGCATTACGAGTTGGTCTGATTGGTGTAGACCTTGTATAACAAGTTGTAATATAATTTATTGTTGCGAAGGTGTTGATGTAATTACTAATTAGTAGCCTAGCCTATTAAAAAATGCTTTTAGCGTGTAAAATACCAGCGTAAACCTTAAAATAAAATACTCTAAAAGAACATAAACCTATGCAAGAAAAAGAAATGTAAGCCATCAGCACCGCAGTCGCACTAATAGGCCTACTTGTTAAAGAAGCTCCAGCTTGCATTGTGGTATGCTGGAGATTATTTGACATGTTATTAGTGCGACACTGGTGGCAAACATGTCCTTGTCTTGTATCTGTTCCTGTAGAGCATTAAGTTTTTTAGGCTAGCCTACATCCGTATTTTATACGCTTAAGCTTTTTTTAGTACTGGGCTAATATCTATTTTTTTTTCTTGTAATAACTTATAAAGAGTTATATTCTAGCCTATTTAATATCTGCTTTTTTAAGCTATAAAAAAGTTCGGTTCACTGGATCGATCTCTGGGTGACAACAAAAGTCTCAATAGGAAAAACAACAATATTGTAGTTACATTACGAAGGCGTAGCATTCAAAATGCCCTGGTTCCTGTTAATAGCCTACATATAGGCTATTTTAAGCTACCCTATAGAAGTGAAAAATCGGTTCATTGGTTCAATCTCTATGTGAGAGCAAAATTTCCCCCAAAAAAGAACATGAATAGCCTATTGTAGTCGTATTAAAATAGTGTTCAAAAGGCACTGGGCCGTGTTCATACCTACACTTAAGCTATAAAAGTTAAAAAGGAGTTCACTAGCCTAGTTTCGCAATAACAATAACAACATTGTAGTGACATAAAAATAGCACTCAAAACACTCTGGTCCTTGTTAATACCTACGTTTTTAACTACAAAAAATTCAAGTCTAATCTTTGGTTCGTTTTCTAGGTGAGAGCAAAATTTCTCCTACGTATAACAAGAATACTGTAGTCACATTAAAAATAATGTTCAAAAGGCCTTGTTCATACCTACGTTTGAAATTCTGTAGTTCCCCCAGAACTAGCATAGACCAACGAAATTCTGTATTTGGAGTCATGTCGTCACTGTATCACTGCATTAAAAATTATACTGACAACAATCGAACCGTTCGGCATCCACAGTACTATAGCCATTTGTTGTTGTCGGGACTCTTTCTCCTTCCCTGGAGATCGAGCCAATGAACCGATTTTTAAGTTTTGTAGCTTAAAACGTAGGTGGGGACATGGCATGGGGTCTTTTAAATGCTAATTTTATGTGACTCCAATATTGTTGTTTTTGTGGGGGGAAATTTTGTTCTGACCTAGAGATAAAACCAATGAACCTATTTTCAATTTTGATAGCTTAATATTTTGATAGGCCTATTTTAATAACAGTTACTTCAATGTTGTTGTTATTCTTGTTGGGAAATTGAAAAACCATTCGTAGACCAACGAAATTCGGTATTTGGGATTGTGTCCTAACTAGTTCACTCCATTCAAAATTTTATTTTTACGACAATCGATCAGTTGGGGCTCTACAGCATGGCCTTTTCTTGTTGTTGGGACTTTTTGCCCTTACTAGTACAGCTGTTAACAACCCTCTCCAATGTCGGTCGCCACTCGCCATTTGGCGAATGGAAATCAGTAGTTGGCGACCTGAAATTTAGCCTTAAGCCCGGTCTTCACGTGGCGTCTTAGTCGCCGGCGTCTTGCCTAGTTTACCTTTAGGGCATCGAATTCGTGTAGTCGTCCCCAAGACGCCACGTGTAGACTAGGTCAGCAACATAGACGCCGAGCTCGGCGTCTTGAACCAACTGGATGGATAAAGACGCTGTGCTCGGCGACACAATCCTGCCCTCGGGCAGTAGAGGGGGGACCAGTTAACCAATAGGAACATAGATTTTTATCAGATAACGAAAACTCCGCTAAATTCAAGTTGTTGTCATGACAACCAGTTGACACGCCGACGACAAGCAGTTGTAGTTACGCTGTGTGTACACGGTAAATCGCCCGACTCTTTTCGAGGTTTTCATACCTCCCCCAAGCAAAAGAGGGAAGACGCCGGCGACTAAGATGCCACGTGAAGACCGGGCTTTACTCGCCAAAATGGCGACTAGTAATAGAGAATGACACTCAAAGAGCGATATCTCGCGAACCGTACAAGTTAGAGACGAACGGTTTGCGGCGTTATGCTCAGATTTCTAAAGGCTACGTAACTGCTTTATCTTCACTAATACTATTGTTAAAGAGAATTCTACAATTTCGTAAATGCATGAATTAGAAAAACCATGCATCGTGCAAGATGTCATTGGTATGTGGCGAGTAGAAATTGTGAAATGGCGAGTGCTTTGTAAGGTCTACTGGCCAAGTGGCGACTGCTATTGGCTTCACATTCGAGAGGGTTGGCTGTTGAGAAACAAAGTCGTGCACATAGAGCTAAAACCATGGAATTTGCTACACAAGCCATTCTTAGCAGTACAAATCAAACTACCTATGGGG
>JAHWFP010092877.1:21147-58770 GCA_023313725.1 Lithobius niger | reverse complement strand
CCCCCATTTCCCCCCTGGCACCCCTATGAAGTATCGATAGCATTGTAGCAGTAGAACCAGAACTGCATATGGAACCCCATGAGATACTCCCCAAGTGCCTCCCTTTGGCCCTTCTATGATGCTAATGACCCAACAAATCCTAGTTTGATTTGTACTGCTAAAAATCAACTTGTAGCCTACCAAATTTCATGCGTTAGCGCAGGGCTCGACTTAACCCCAAAATATTGATTAGCAAAACTGCGATGCAAAATGAAACTTTTATAGCAGATTCTGAATTTTGATTAGCAGTTTTTGTTTTATTTACTTCTTAAAAACAAATAGGCCTAGGCATAACACATGTTTTTACTTTTTATTTTCTTAACAGACAGAACCTTCCAAAGCTCTCGTTGTGTTTATGGACAATTTTTTAAATTCTGTCAATTTATTTTTAATTTCAATTATATAATATTTTTGGGCAGTTACCATTAACATTCCTACAGCTTCAAGACATTTGTGGCAGTTTTGCACAATCCTTGCGAATCGTTAGGGTTGTCACTGGGCCATGCATTGGACTAGTGGCACCGGGAAGAGCTCTCTTCCAAAACCCATTTTCTCCCACCGTCTCCCCTATGGTCGTTCCTGCTACATGGGCTAGGCCTATATCCACTCAATGCTGCTATTAAAACAGGGACGTCCCTGATTAAAACGGCTGACTTTGACTGCATTTTTTTTCGCGCTTAAACGAAACTCAAACTACATAAGTTAATCACTTGCTGTTTCCAATTATTGGTAAAAACAGCTGCTACGAATGCTGTTCTCATGGGGAGTAGCTAACATTTTGCGTCGCAGCTTTGCGACACAAAATAAAAATTGATTAGCAAAACAACAATAATGCATCGCAAAGTGCGATGCGATACTGCTTAAGTCGAACCCTGCGTTAGCGCTATCTACAACAATTTCTTGCATAAGCCTCGGGGAGGTTGCACAGGGGGTGCTGGGAAGCCCTGGGGGTATACGAGGGGCATACCTAGACCTAGTTTGATTTGCCAGAAGGCAGAAAGTGGTGCGACGTGCGACTATGTCGCAGATAATCTGGCGCAGTCGCCGACAAAATGTGCCATTTTGACCAAATTTGTGCCGTATCGCCAATTTTTGACCGATTTGGACATTCAAATACACCATTTTAATCGTCTCGACGAGACCTTTCTGTTGGTGGAGCAGCCAGATCAATACTATAAAGCACTGAAAAGTTATTCAGTAAAAACCAATAAATATGCACGTATAGCCATACGAAGATTAGCTGCAGACAATTTTTTCCCTGACAATAGGTGTCGCAGACGGTTGCAGACAATTCTGCTTTAGGGTTGATTTGTGCTGCAAAGAATGACTTGTGCACCAAACTTCATGCTTTTAGTGCGACTGCCAGAATTTCTTGGTCAAGTCTCAGGAATGGGGTGCGGGTGGCCTTGGGGGGTTAATTCATAGGGGTTCCACAGCTTTGTACTGCTAAGAATGACTTAAGAACCAATTCATGTTTCACATGAATAGCACAATCAGCAAGAATTTGTTGATTATTAAAACCTCACTGAGGGGTATCTCAAGGGGGTTGCATAGCTAGTTCGATCTGTATGCTAAGAATAACTTGTGTACCAAATTTTATGGCTTTTAGCTCGATGTGCGTGATTAGCCAAAATTCTGGACCGTAACGGCTTTATTACACTTAGAGGTGGAACCAATGAATCGATGCTCAAGTTTCGTAGCCTCGTAGGCATGAACAAGGCCTAAGGCCTTTTGAAAGCTATTTTAATGTGACTACAATATTCTTTTTGTTGATTTTCTTGCTGGGACAAGAACAAAAGAAAACAGCTATTAATAACAAAAAACGCTTAGGTGTATAAAATACCAGGAGCGTAGCCTATAGAAAATAACAGGAGTGTGTTTCCATAACTTCCACTACACTGCTAAGTCAGGAGCGTGTACAGTGGTTTGCAATTTTTTTTAGCAGGGGTCACCACCTGTATGAGACAGTTAGCGGTGTATGTCACGTTCTCGAGGCTAATTTTAGGCACTTTGTTTTTAAACAATAAGTGTTTAACATGGAAACAACGTCAAAATAATAATAAAAAAATTTAACGAACAGACAATGTGTTGTTCGTAAGTCGCCATAGCCAACAGTAAAATAGAACGTTGCTTTCATGGCACACGTCTGCTTCGCGTGATACGTTTCAGTTTTGAAATAGACAACTTGGCACATTACTGCACTTTCTGGCATAAGTACAGCGTACTAAAATACGCACTCCTAACATAGACTAGCCACACACGTTCCTGCTGTTTTCTATATGTCCTGAAAATACGGATGTAAGCCATAAAATACAGTTCTAAAGGAACAGATTCAAGAAAATTACATGTTAGCTTTCAGTGTCGCACTAATACGTGTAAAAGAAGCTCTGGCTTGGTTTTTGGGATGCTGGAGATTTTTTTACACGTATTAGTGCGACGCTGATCGTTTCCTTTACCCGCCTTAAGTTTTTTAAGCCTTACATCTGTAATTTGTACGCTTGAGCATTTATTTAACACTAATTAAAATAGCATTCAAAATACCCTCACATTCAAATACCGTTCAAAGGCCCTGGGCATTATTCACACCTGCTTTGTAAGGTATATTTGAAAATCGGTTCTAGGGGTGGCACGATAATCGATAATTAGATAATACTCCGATAAATATTTTTGTCAATTATTGTATCGCACGTCTTCTGATTTATCGAATTACCGTGCAAACCTCGATGCGTAAATTGTGTCTCGGAAACTGTAGTAGCTAGAAACAAGCGGTTTGTGGTGTTGCGTGTGCAATTACATGGTCTCTCCAACCAAATGTGCAATACTGTTGCTAGCCAATTAGAGGATTGGAGATTTAGTGTAATGCAAACAATATTTAAGTATGAAGTAGCAGCACAACTGCTAAATTGTGCCTACATGGTGAGGAAGTGATAGGCAGTGGCAGTTTTCATGTCTACTGGCCAAATGGGAATGCTACACAATTCACTTCGTGAAGGATGCACTGTAGGCTTTAACCAAGGTTTTTTTTTAAATTAACAAAATTAAAATGGTTATTCCAGCCTCAAAATTTTTTTTATCTAAATATTATCAATTATCGCGATAGTTTTAAAAGTTATTTACAGCAGATGACATGTTTATGTATACCACAACATGAAAACAATAACATGCTTGCCTCTAATAGTTTCAAGTTTCCTTGTTGCCACGACACTATCTCGATATGTCTCGATACCGCATTGCGTGAATGAACAAGCCTAGTTCTCTAATGCAGCCGCTACTTGCGAAATTAAGACGGCAGCTAAAAATAAGTTTAAAAGCTAACACCTTTTGACCTACAATTCTGAATAGATTTGGATATGGTTTTAAATTATAATAGAGATCGCTGGTGGCGTTGGGGCCTCGCTAAATAGTTCAAGCTTGTATGTAGGCAGGGGGGTGGTTGCCTGAGCTTGCACAACACCCCCCCCCCCCCCCCAAAAGTTTTAAGGTCCAGAATTTGACAGCTAATATGTCCTAGAGGTCCTGGGCTATAGGGCAAAAGTAGTCGTTTGTACCGAAATTGATTGGCGAAAGTAAACAAATGATGGAGTTCTTTACGGTGAAAAATTACAATATTTTCCGAGACTTTATGTCCAACTTGATTAACACTCATCTTCACCAAGTTAAGATATTAGATCTTTTAAAACTCGATCTCGCAATATTTTGCGAATTTTCGACAGCTTTAGCAAGTTTGGTGGTATAACTGCTTCACATCTGTCTTCCTCAGGCACTGAGTTTTAGTCCGTTCTCCGTCTACAACTACGTCTTCATTTTGTGTTTTGAGAAACGCCGCCTTCCGTAGCCTCTCGTATTTACGATGTTGCTTGTTCCAATGTGTTTCTAGGTGAGCGCTAACCTCTCTGCTTATTAAATGGCTAATGGTGGGATTTGATGGCCCGTGTAAATTCGTTAATTTCTTGTGCTTTCTGGTGTGCTCAACAATAGCAAGGGACTCTAGTCCTCGTAGATGTGCGTCACTTCTGTTGTTAGAAATGAGGAGCGTCTCTGTATTTTTCCAGTCAATCGGATGCTTCGTCTCCATGCAGTGGGTGGCTATGCTGCTGGTTTCAACTTTGTTTCGTACGTCTGCATGATGTTGTTTTACTCTCGTATGGATCCCTTTTCTGGTCTCTCCTATATATGTTGCTTCACACCCACCACATGGGATCCTATACACTCCTTCTCTCGTATTAGGGACTTCCTTCAGCATTCCCTCAATGTCTTCTGGTTCACATTCTTGGAGCTGTGCTTGTCGATTTCTCGTACTCGTGTTGTTGCAGCCTCTTTCATTTTGTTTTCAGCCCATCAGCTGTTCCTTCAGTTTCTTTCCATTCTTTAGGTAAGTGTCAATTCCACGCGCTCTCAGGACTCGCTGTATGCCACTGCTGACTCCTTTCAGGTACGTTATTCCTACTCTCCTTGGTGTTTCTATTTCCTTCACTGGTCTTTCATCTTCCTTGCACTGTCGTCGTCCCGCTTTGCTAACTCCAATTGCTTCCGTCATCAATTTATTCAGGAGCCCCGGTGGGTAGTCTAGCTCAATGAATTTTCCTTTTTGCTCACGTAGATGTGGCCATGCTTCTTCCAGGGTGTAGGATCTCTGAACAACTCGCACAAATTTGTTCTTGGCGATTGCCTTGAGTTGGTGCACTGGATGTCCTGAATTAAAGGGTATTCCTCGTCGTGTAGCTGTTGGTTTTGAGTACGGCTGGTAGTGAATTCTGCCTTCCTTCATCCTCGTCAGCCGGACATCCAAAAAGGGAAGAAAATTCCCCTGCTCGAGTTCAACAGTGAACTGAATGTCCCTGTGCCAGCTGTTGACCAACTCGAGGATCTTTTGGACGTCTTGTCGTTTCATAATTGCAATCACGTCGTCCACAAATCTCTTCCACAATTTTAACCGCTTTTTGCTCAGGGTCCACTCGTCTAGGTGCTGGAGCACCATTTCGGCAATTGCTGGCGAGCACGAGTACCCCATCGGTGCTCCTTTCTTTTGTCTGTAGGTAACTCCATTAAACTGCACGTAAATGGATGCTAAGATCACATTCAGTATGGCTCGATCTTCTTCATACACTTCAGATGTGACACCCACTCTTTTTGCAGATTTCTCTAACATTTCCACGATTAACCTGTGTGACAGGCTTGGAAAAAGCTTCATCACATCGAGCGACACCAAAATGTCGTCTTCCTCCATCTCAACATCTCTCAAGCTCTCCAGCAGGTCAGCCGTGTGTTTCAGCCAATTTTCGTTTTTGACATATTTCTTTAGTCGGTCTGTGAGCTCCCAATCTAGTTTTTGGGTCATTCCTCCTTTTGCTGACGTGATGAGTCGAAGTGGAAGTCCTTCCTCATGCACTTTAACTTGTGAGAACAGCTGGGGCAGCCGTTGTGGTCTCTTTGGCAGAAGCTTTTCATATTTTTCCTCATTGATGTGCCCTTCGTTCCATAGGCGCTCCAAACTAAATTCAAAGTTAATGATCGGCCCGTTTCCAAAGTCTTCTCCTAAATTAACGTACATCTCCGATGACTGGATGTCATCTGTCACCTTAGCATTATGTTCCGCAGCATCCATCACAACAGTTAGGTTAGCTTTATCTGCTTTACAAATAACCAGCTGGGGATTATTTCTCAATCCTCGCAAGGCTTTCAATTCTTCCATGTTAATGTTGGGGGTTATATTTGGCTTCTTTTTAATTGCCAATTGTTGGAGTTTGTGACGTGTATCAGGGTCCCAGGTGAACTTTTCAACTGCCAATTGGATGTCAGTCAAAAGGTTGGCGATCACATTCACATCCTTTCTAGGTGGGACTGGAATGAATTTTAAATCCCGATTCAAAATGCTCTCTTCCACTTCAGAAAGTTCAACTTTAGAAATATTTAGGACATACTGCGCCACGTTTTCGTTGCTTCCACTTTTCTCCTTCCCCCTTGCTTCGAGTGCTTTTTCATACGTCAGTTTGTGGCACCCCAGTGCTTCCAGCTTTCTGCGTTTTTCCAGCTGTTTCCCTACATTCTCAACTTTCTTAGAAATAATCCACTTTAATTTCTCCCACATGTCAACTTTCAGGTGTTTTTGAAGCTTTTCTTCCAACATTTGTCGATTCGTTTTCAGTTGCGTCAGAGTCCGATGACAATCGCCGATTCGCGCTACTAGAAACCGCATGCTCGTGTGCGCTGCGATGGCGCGGCCGCGCACACCTCCGCGTACACCACAACGTTTTTCAAAACGTTCAAAACTGCAACAAGTTTTAACTAGAGTTCGGACTTTACTCAAAATGCAAGGGGAAAATGTATCCCATTATTGTAATCACATTAGAATAACAAATGGAAGATACTGGCCTTGTTCATATAGGCTAGTCAATCTGTGTGAAAAAAACGACTAAGCCCGGAACTAATCGTAATAGAAGTAAACTTTGCTGTTTCTGACTCAGAAAGACCTGCTGAATAACGTACTAAAAGTCTAGAAAAATCAAAGTGGTGGAAGAACTCTAAAATAGTCGCCATCTTAGGAATATGGCTTCTGGTTGTTGTTTTTCGCATACATCTCTTAACTCGTCACTCCTACTACAAAATTGATTCTGAACAAAATTAAAGTACACAAAATTTCCTACAAAACATGTTCGTTTACTTTTTCTCTTGGAACAATTGTTTGGTTGACGTGAAACATTTGAACTGTTATTATCGCACAAAATAAGTCTTCGTTCTGTTACTACATAAATATAATGTTAAACATAATATTGCACGGATGTTAATGTTGTGGTATTATCCACAGCCACCTACAGTAAAGGCCAGATCAGCTTTGCCTTCCACAATGCTCCGCTAGAAGGCGTTACAAATACCGACGCGACAAGTTTGCCAAGTGGCGTCATCGGTTGACAGAATTTGGAATCCTCGTCGGTTAGTTTGAAGTTTCGCCGCTTGGTGTAGAGATGGCAGCACCTAGCAAACTTGCGCTTCCTTCTATGTCAATGGTTGATTTTACACGCCTAATTTGTCTTGATCTGATCTAGCCTTTACTGTAGGCGGCTGTGTATTATCACACGTAATACTGTTCTGGACAGCTTTAGATGGATGTTTGTTCTCTTTTGACGGAAAGGAAGTTCGTTTTACTGATAGGTTTCAATCAGTAATAGGGGAATTTAAACAAAGGCAAGAGTATTTTTCATGTATACATGTATACCCTGCAGTAATTGTAATAGAAGTAAATTTTGGTGTTTCTGACCCAGACTAGACATACTGAACAACATACTATAATACGCGCGCCGGTTCTTGAGTCCTCTGAAAAATTGTCGTCGACTTTTTTTGCCAGCAGCAGTGGAGCTCCCTGCATGTAACCAGCATTGTAGACTGCTCTGCGGGAAAGCCGACCGGCCAGCAACTGAAATCCGTTCATTGGTAGGCGTGTGCTATGCCAGCAGAAGAAAAAAAACTTTTTTTTCCCCATCCCTAGCAGGCGCGAATTACGCTTAAAAAAAAAAGGTTTTTTGTGTTAATAAAAAAAAAACGGAAATAAACGTTGCTACTGGAGGCATAAGTGGTTAAGACAGAATACTTGTTTCTGTTCTTTACTTGAAAAAGAAATGATTTCGCGAATGATAAATCCTTACAACACTATGGTTGCATTGTTTTCAACTCGCATTTCCAAACTTATTACATTGCAACCAAGGGTGTCGTGCCATTGGGAAACGAGGGGGGGGGGGGAAGAAATATATGCCCCCTCCCCCAGCCTCATCTCAATTTCCCATAAATAAACACGATTTGGGGTTGCGCGCGGACGGCGGGCCGCCTGGTACCAGCCCTTCCTTTTAAAAAGTGTCAATTTGGGTCTTCCAGCTGTCTCAAACTCATTAAAGCTTTCCCTCAGCGCTACCCAGTCCCCTAGTTGGAAAAGATTTTGCCCTACCCCCCCCCCCCCCCCCCTTCCCACCCATCCACCCCTAATTTTGTGAGTGTACGACGCCCCTGACGGCAACTCTTGTATCTCCATGAAAATGCACAGGCACACAAAATTAAATGAACAACCACTTCAGTTGTTCATTCTTGTCGTTAGTTTTGGGTCTCAGACAAAACTAATCAGAAACAGACCTACAATTTCAGGGAACGTTTTATATAATTCTTGTTCTCTGAAATTACAGGTCAAATTGTAATTCGCGGTTTTTATTCTGAAAAACTTATTGTTTACTTGTGCGCCTTCAGAGTTGTAAATTTTTATAGATACGAGGTTAAGGGTGTGTGTTTTTTTTTTAAGCGAAGCTATTTTTGTAGTTATTTCTTTTTTCCTTCAAATCGTACAAAATATATTAATGGTGCTCCATATCCAAAACGTGTGATTAGGTGAGGATTGTGGGTGTGTGTGTGGGAGGGGGGGTGGGGGGCGTCAATTTTGTTTATATTACTTTTTAGAAAAAAAAAAGTGGAAAACGAACTTTTATTCAGTACTACGAGATAAAACAGGACGTCTGGCTCTTATCACTGTTTGGTGGGTCTGAAAAAGAACCATATTTGTTCATTCACAAAAGACTTTGTTTTGATCAACAGTCAAACTCGGGGAGATTCTTCCAAACCCAAATTTTGTTGTTCTTGCATTCTATTACGGTAGAATAACTTACTCCAGTGTATTCCGCAGTAGCCTTTAAGGAATCCTTCTTACTTTTCAAGGTACTGTTGGGGAATACGTCTTGCTGATATCAACGCGCAACGATTAGAATTACTTCCCTGGCTTGACTGTTGATAGCTTTTCCCTGACGAAGTTTAGAACGTGGAGTGGCCGCCACTTTTTTCAGCTCTGTCAGTGTGCCTTGCTGCCAGTACAGCTCACTCGATAATTTGCGTTGCATCATGGGAGGACTCAAGAAAGGACGCGACCATTATAAACATCTAGAAAAATCTAAGTGGCGGAAGAGGTCTAAAATGGCCACCTTCTGAGGGTAAAAGGGTGATTTGTTGGGGGCTGTAACTCCTTAACTGTCAACAAATCAAAGCATACTGTGAAACATAAACGTTCAGGACACAGTTCTGTACAGGAAATGTGATATCCATCTTTTATGTAAAAACAACTCTTGAACTCCAAAATCTTATTAAAAATAAGCTTTTATGAATTGGTTGTTAATAGTGATTTTTGTGTTCAAATTATTTTTGCGAGCCATCTATAGCCCGAAATGGACATGCTTAGGATTTTCTGAAAGGTGGGGGAATCTTTTCTTTCCATCAATCGAAACCGAATTTGTTCAGCTTAGATCGGGATCGGCCTACCCTCCTTTAAAGATGTAACTGTAATTGGTGTAGCGGCTTTCAGTTTCAAGGTTCCATTGTAATGCTCATGTTCGTATTGTGATCTAAGATAAACAATTTTGGTTACGATTTGTGGAAAGAATACATGTCCACCTTTCAGAAAATCCTAAGCATGTCCATTTCGAGCTATTAGAGGGCTCACAAGAGTACTTTGAATCCAAAAATCATCATACGCTTTTGCCGCTTTACTAGTACTTCTTCATCTTTAAAAGGGCGTAGGATGGCCCCTATCTAAGTAAAACAACTTCCGTTAGGATTGATGGAGAGAATGGCTCCCCACCTTTTAGAAAATCCTAAGCGTGTCCATTTAGGGCTATTTGAGGACTCTTAAGAGCACTTTAACACGAAAATGACTACGTAAACCAATTGAAAAAAGGAGCGTTTGCGCGAATACATACGATTTTCGGGTTCGACATTGCTTTGATTGGAAAAATATTGATATATTTATTATGTAACAACAACACACCACCAATAACCACAACACAATATGACCCGTCAACAATCATTACAGCACATAAATCCAGGAAAAAAAATGTTTTAGTTTATAATTTTATGCACGGATGAATATTGATTGAAAACGAAACTAGATGCTGTTGCTGCACCCGGCTATTAGGGACCGGTCATTATTTATCACCGAGAGGAGATAGAAAATTGGGGGGTGGGGGATCATGACGTTTTGGGATCCTCTCGAGTCGGAGTCATACATATTTCAGGTCCCTCAAGACGGGGAGGATAAAAAACACACTGACCAACTGGAAGAAACAGTCAGTTTTGGACCTCAAAAATTGCACTTTCAGCAGTCAAAATTTCTAAAAACGCCTCAGCTTCTGGGGGGCAAGTCCCCCAGACCCACATTATATCAGTGTTACAAGATTGTGGGGTTATTAGTACCATTTCTGCAGGCATATTTTTACAAATAAGTTTGTAGAAGAGCCTTGACACCTGGTTGCTTGGCTTCTTCAGTCTTTCAGGACCTAATACGGATGTGGGCATACAAGTAAACAGTGTGTTCATCATACTTATTGTATGAATCTTGACAAAAGATGGGTGTAAGAAACATTTTAATAGAAGATTTTTAATCCAACATGTCTTTTCGTTAAAAACGAGACACGTTTCCTTACGACTAATGGTAGCAGTCGGTGTGGAGAGCTACTTAGTTATTGTGGCAACAGCACTAGTAATATTGGCTACAGGAATCATCTGCAGACAGTAAATGGGTATACGAAAAGCGCTTTTTTTTGTTTTGGGGGAAGGGGTCACATTATTTTTGGAGAGTGGAATTGGTCAAGGTTTTTTTCAGGGTCTCGAAGGGAGGGTCATCGAAAATTTGGTCGTCACATCTTCATTTCTCCCGCCCGACCGGTCCCTTATGACAGGATAGAAATAAATCGTATGAAAATAACATGGTCCTGAAGTGTGTGTGTGTGTGGGGGGGGGGGGGGGAGGTGACAACCCAACCACCACTACTCCAAGTCGAAAATATGGGAGTACCATTTTTAAACCGGGGTGGGGGGGTCCTCACTGGACCAGGGGAGAATAGGCACCACTGCCTCAGATGGTGGCCATTTTAGACCTCTTCCGCCACTTAGATTTTTCTAGACTTGTAGTATGTTGTTCAGTATGTCTGTCTGGGTCAGAAACACCAAACTTTACTTCTATTACAATTACTTTAAGGTACACATGTACCCTGTAGCAGAATCAGAGCGACGCCCGACGCTACGTCGCAGTACGGCTGGTAGTGTTGCAGTACGATTCATCCTACACTTTTTCTTTCCTGGTCTTCTTTTTGAGATAATTTCGCCAAATATTGACCGATTTTGACGTTCAAATACACCATTTTAACCGTTTTGTCGAATGATGCTATTGTCATGACGATAGGGTTGGTCGTTCTCAAGTTATTTAGCAAAAACAACCTACAAAGGTCTAGAAAAAAAGTTCCTGCAAGAAAATTGTTCATGAACCCAAATGGACCTCACTCAAAATTTTGCACAATACAAAATTCCACCTTCACACCCTTCCACCTTCACACCCTTCCACCCTTCCACCCTTCCACCAAAATTCCACCTGCAGACACCTCCCTCTTCCCGCAGACCGTTTTTAGTTTGCAAAAAGCTTGTCGCAGACCGGCTGAAAATATTCTGCTTCTGGGCACATGTAAATTGACTAGCCTAATACCTAAGCTTTAAGGTATAAAAATTGAAAATGGGTTCATTGATTCGATCTTCAGGCGTGGGCAAA
This sequence comes from Lithobius niger, assembly GCA_023313725.1. Lineage (NCBI taxonomy): Eukaryota > Metazoa > Arthropoda > Chilopoda > Lithobiomorpha > Lithobiidae > Lithobius > Lithobius niger. Next base: position 47,169 of record JAHWFP010092877.1, on the reverse strand, counting down.
GAGTCCCAAAACCACAACCACAACAACAAGAAATGGTCATGCTATGGAGGCCAGATTGTTTTCATTAAATTTTTAATGCAGTGAAATAATTATGACCAGTGGCATACTGGCCACATGGGAAAATGGGCAGTTTCCCATGCGGCCTATTGAAATATTTACATGAGGACTGATTTATACGAAATGCCGGAAGAGAGGGCCTTACGTTAACCATTTACTGGGCCTAAATGGCCCTCCCAGTACGCCCCTGATTATTACCTCAAATATTTAATTTCGCTAGTCTATCTCAATTCTGGGGTAACGTATAGGGTTTCAAAGCTTGACATACATGGAAGTGCATGTTAAGGCTTAATAACAACGGCGGTGGACAACTGTTTTTCAAATACACAACCACGTCATGTAACGCCCCCGGGGTGCTTGACAAATTAATAATGTTAAAGTTAAAGGTACCCCACCCCGGATGGGTATCGTATCAGCTCGTGTTGATCATGGCAGATCACAGATGATCGCAGATCACAGATGATTGGGGACCTTCCCAGTGAAATAACCTTAGCCATCTTGAGATAACCTTAGCAGTTGAAAGTAATGGTAAAGTCTGATAATAAATCAACCAAGGAAATGGGAGGGAACATACCAGTCATAGCTTTGTTTATTGGCCTACTCCAATAATGAAAGAGCCTTCGAAATGAATTTGAAATGACCTTGTCGTGGCCACTCGTCACACCTAGATGATTTCAAAAGACAATTCCAAGCCGTCTGTTATTAATTCTATTATTATCTGGTAGCACTTGTTAAAACTGAACCAATTTTTGCTGACAATAGAATGGGCAAATTACACACAAATAAAGCACTAACACATTACCGTTACTGTAAAAAATAATGCTAATGCGTCATGACCAGCTGTAAAAGACTTCAGGCTATAAAGGCACACTGGATGCGAAGAGTGTTTGTTAACTAAAGTTTTCTAAGCGACGACTGTGGCGATGACTGCATGGTTTCGATGGAAAGAAAATGAAGGGGGTTTGGGGAATGCTTGCTAATTGCTCTTAGGGTAAAAAAAACTGCTAAATAAGAATAAATCACAAGGTAAATGGGTTAACGAAACGAACACGCCCGTGAAAGACTGGCCTTGAGCGATGACAAGATTACTCATCTCAGTGTAGTGTTTTTTCATATTCCAACTTTTCATTTTTTCCCCACATTTTTCGCGTACATATTTTTTTAACGTATTTCGCATACTCACGTTTCATGTTTTTTCTTTCTTTTTACACATGTCACGTACTCACTTTTCATTTTTTCATACTTTCGCATACAATTTTTCTTCTTTTTACACATGTTTAACATACCTTACGTTTCACATTTTTCACACTTTCGCATACGTATTTTTCTTTTTACACATATTTCATACACTTACTTTTCATTTTTTCTATTTTTTCTTAAGTGTGTAAGTATGTGTTTTTTTTTTCTTTTTACACATATTTGACATACCTATTTTTATTTTTTTTACATTTTTCGCATGCCTATCTTTACTTTATTTCATTATTATTTCCTCCTTTTTCCTTTATAATATGTCACACCACTGTTTCACAAATCTAGAATAGAGAGTTTTCTTTAGTATCGTAGTATTCTTTATAATTTCAGCCTTTTTTTTTTTACTTCATGTCTATGCGCCTTGCCCAAGAGTGGATAATTTGATTGATTGTACTTGAGTTGGTGCGTTTTACCTTTTTTTTTCCACACCACCACTCGTATTTTTCACATTTTGTCACATTTGTTTTTACTTTTAGCAAATTTTCACATTTTTCGTATTTTCTTCACACCAGCAGCACCTCTGTAATCTGAAAAAGAAAGAAAAGACAACTGTTCCGAATGGAACTCGAACCCAAGACCTCCCACTTATTAGCTTGCCACTCGGACAACCATGCCATCAGGGCAGTAAGTATCTGTTCAACCATTCTTAATGGTGATCTAAAGGCCACAAACACACACAAGGAGGGAACGCAACTTACCGCTTAGCCTCCACTCTACAAATAATGCAAATAAATAGTAAATCACAAGGTTTGGGGTAAACGAAGCAAACAGTCTGCATTAAAGACTGGCCTTGCGAGGATACAAGATACACTAACGTGAGAGAGAAAGAAAAGACAACTGCCCCGACTGGGACTCGAACCGAGGACTCCCTACTTACTAGCCGGGTTCGCTAACCACTGTGCTACCAGGGCGGATCCAGCCTGCGTGCTCTAGCCGACCTTGGTAGCTGTTCAACCTTTTCGTGTTGTGTCGTATCATGACAATAACGAGCAATAATCTGCTAAATGGTCAATTCCTTACACTGCTAAAGATATAATTGCCGCATATATGAAATTTGCCGCAGCTGCCAGCAAATTCAAAAAATAACACATATATAGGCCTGAGAAATCCACTTTCACAGCACTAACTTGACTAAAGATACCATTGTTTTTACGTCCGGCAAGATGTCCACTCACGGATTAATCGCTAGGCAACGCCCGTTTTGCCGTATTGATTCTGCCAGGAAAAAAAGAACGTCGTGTTTGTGATGCTCCCCTCCTCCTATTATTTAGGGGGGGGGGGGCTTCTTTATTGGCTCCTGGTGCCGCTCTATAAATATCCCACGCAGAATTAGAAGTTTGCACTCTTTTTTTTTTTTTTTAGTTTAAAGGGAATGGCCAAATGACAGGCTTGCAGCATCTCTAGCAATTTACCGCTGCCTAGCCCTTACTTTCAACAAGCGAAGGACACACAAATAAATGTCTTTTTACGAAACAAATAAACCACGTGCCTCCTCAATTATTGGGTGTTAAGTTGGTGCATCACGACAACACGGCTGTTTTTTTTTACAGCTAGTGACCGTTTTGAACCACTAGATGGGCGCCATCTAGTGACATTGATATCGTCAAACCTTGATGGCTTGCTCCCTGGTGCTCACCTTGCAAACGCTAGTCTCAACGGGTCGCACGACATACAGGAAAGAGTTATGTCCCTTTAATGTTTAGGTTTTCTTCTTTACTGGGCCCTATGCATGCGATTCCAACGATGTGCAAAAATTGATATGAACTTGAACTTGAATCTGAATCTACACCAACAGGAAGCTCAATAGCTTTTGGCGTTGGGAAGGAGTTGACCAGTTCTTGTAGTGGTACGGGTCTAAGACAGCAGGTATTTGGTACATGGCATGGGGAATTTTCCTCATTTGGCTGAATTCAACTAAACTGATTGGTTAAAGGGGTATTCCTACCAGCGCCATTTTTCTCGATCCACCACGTCTATAGTACGGCCCCAAAGGTCTATTTCCTTGCCGTTAGTCAATCCCTTGGTAAAAATGCGTTTTAAAATGTGGCGTCTAGGAGGTTTTCTGTTGAATAATTGTTAACTTTATTTACTGCATCCCGCAGTATATGATCCTTTGCGCGCTTGCATTAATCATGACGTTCATCTCTGTGTGTGCATGTACTAATTTTCTGATAATTACCTTGAGATCAAAAATCTAAAAGACTAATGCGATAAAAATTAAAATGAATTATTCCAATAGATCGCCGTAGCAAAATTATAAGACACTAGCGTAAAAATTAATAAAATGTGATGTTAAAATACGAGAATCATTCCGGTTTGTGACGACACAATCTTTAACTTGATGCTGTTTCGTGTACTATTCCCAAAGCCAACCGAGACAGCAGTTACGTTCCTCGCTGCGAGGAATGCAGCTACCACCCCAGCCGACCTTGGCGCTAGTAAATGCGCGGATGGCGATATGTGCGTGGCTGTTATAAGGTAGGTGGAATGTTATAAAGCAGGCCGAGTGTCCCTTTAAAACAACATACCTCTCTCCCCATTTTCGAGCATCTTGCACGTAAACAGATTTTGCAACACTTGTTTATGTTTGAGCGAATGGAGCAAAACCGTCTTGTACGTATGAAAAAACAGGAAAATAGAAAAGTTTGTAACATTTACATCCGTTTCAACTAATATTGCAAAACTGAGTCATACAGGAAAGCCTACATGAAGGTATGTAGTAAAAGACACCGTCTTTCAGATGTTGTTATTGTTCTTAAAGGGGCCTGTTCACCATTTCGATAGCGTTGCCCGTATTCTAAACACAGCATCCACGTTCCACATTCTCCGTCATCCAATAATCTGATGTGGGTCACGTGATCTCGTTTTATTTATGAAAATCGCGGCGCTGCTGCGAATAGTGTTGTTCCATTTTTTATTTACCGTAATATTTTTTTATATTGCTCGAAAATTGTACGGTGCTGCTTCTAGGAGTTGAAAAGGTGAAAAGGCAGCTTTAAGGGAGCCGATCCCCAAACTGTGTTTGCCACTTAAGTTTATTTACGGAAGTCTAACCAAACAGGTCATCAGCACCACCCTCAAATCCTAACACCGTGTCTGCCAGTGAGGCGCCTTTTGTTGTTGTTTGGTTTTTAGGGAGCACAAACCTTAACTGGGTTATATACCCCACAACGATGACAGGGACAATTTAGCTTTTGAAATCCAAGTGAAAAACAGGGTATCTGTGAGCCTCCTTTTTCGAACATTTATTAAAGGCCTTGGCCCGAAACCGTACGCTCCTTTTTTTAAATTTACAACAACAATGTATCTGACAACAATTAAATCTCGTCGACTTGGCGGCGACACACTATCGTGTATCTGGATTTTTGAAACTTCTTTACCTTATTGTTATGGTGTAATACGACTATACGTATTTAGCAAAACGACATTATTCATACTGTAGTTATCCAGGTAGTTATTCATGGCCATTACCTTGGCAACGATGCTTTCGTCATCACTCTATCTTCGAAGCTAATTACTAAATCACGATTCAGGCAAAGGACATGTTTTATTGATTGAACAAAGTTTTATTTGGCAACAAAAAAGTTCCTCGTTGTTTATGTACTTTCTTAGGCCTTTGCGCATAAATATTTAAAAGCAACTTCCGTTCTTGTTAAGTTTCAAAATGACCCTCGTATAGCCGTTACAATCGAGGCCAACTGAGATAGCCAAGACTTGTTGACAATGATTCCGCTGCATCAAATGGGTCATACTGTGACGTCATAAGAGTATTCAAATTGTGTTCGCAGCGAAGAATCATTCGCCGATTTTAGCACGAGAATGAATTAAAAATTAGGATAAGGATTTATATGACAACAATAATAATCTAGTCACATTTCATTGTGGATTCACAGAAGGGTTTCACAAACAATCTTATGACTAAACGATCTATTTAGTGTGGAAAAGATCTATTATATTAACACGCTTACAGCAGGAACTTTGGCACGTGGTACGGAGTGCATAGTCCCATGTTCACTGTATTTGGCAGAGGGTATGGACGGGATGATTAGATTAGATTGGGTTATAAAATGACAGTGCGATGCCGAGGCTTACGAAGCAACCCCCCCCCCCCATCCCCACTCCCCCCAAAAAAGAACCCAAAGCAAGTCAACTTCCATGTCAAGTCGTTGGAGCGTTCCATAAGTAACGTAAACAGTTGGAGCCGAGACAATATGCTCCGGAAGAGAGTTCCAAAGGCCAACAGTCCGTTCAGTGAAAAAGAATTGACGGCAGTCATTTATAGATGTGTAAAAAATTGACCATTCGAAGCCGTAGGGAGAATGCGGTGAGCAGGGCCCCCACAACGGAGAGGTCAGGTGGACCCGCTGTACCCAAGCCCGGCCACTCAAGGAGCCCGCACAGGCACAGCCTAAAAAATATTTTTCGCAAGTGTGCGTTTTGATGATTATGAATAACGTACTCGATTTGTGGTTATTATGAATTTTTTTTATACTACAACAAACAACAACTCTAATCTAACGGCAACGAGCACGGAGCAGGAGCGCTGCAGCGCTGGATTAATGAATGAACCAACCTGATAAGCACAATTGTGGCCGACCAATATTATAACATAGTGTAACCTTTTGATGACTTCAGTCAGGCGAGGGGGGGCCCGCTGTTGTAGTTTGTCCCAAGCCCCTAACTTGGATGTGGGGGCCTTGGGGGTGAGCACGGAAAAAATAGACAACTGACCTTGGCTGCCGCCGCGATGTGCCAGCAAAAAAAATATTCACTGATGGTAGCACTACATAGGCTGTGCTTTCGATGCTGGTTTTCACATGCCAGTTATAGGCAAGGTGCCAGCGGCGTGGTATTATATTAGTAGATAGGTTAACAGTAACAAAATAACGGGGGGTGCTAGTGGATTTGCAAATCACTATATTTGCAAGTTTGTGAAGATTTGTACATATTTACACTGATTAGCGATATTTTCCTAGATTTGCATGATTTTCAGATTTGTATATTTTCCCTGAGGTTTACAGATTTGCACCGAAATTCGCAGATTTATACCTAGATTTGCACTCGATTTTAGTTGATTTTCATGGCTGGGTAGATTTACCGTTTTGTAGATTTGCACCAAAATTTGCAAATTTGTACGGATTTTAGTTGATTTGCATGGATTTGTATTGATATGCGTGGATTTGCAGATTTGTAGAGATTTTCAAAAAGATTTGCAGATTGCGCGTGGATTTTTAAATCCGACATCGTACAATTCAACGTTTGTCGGACCCCTCGATACAGGCATTCAAAACCAGATACTCTTGTAACTGCTTGCTTGTAGCAATAGACATCACATCGAAAACTGTTAAAAATGTTACCTAACATGTCTAATTTATCTTATCATTCTTTTTTTAGTAATTAATTAGAGCTTTTAAGAGATCTACGTACGCAATTCTAATTTTGACTACTTGAGAGCTTACCAGTTAGGCAAGGTGCCAGTGGCTTGGCATTATATTAGTTACCACTTAGTACCACGAACTCTCCCAATATTTTTAAAGGTACCAAAATGCTCAATTTATTTGACGCCTTGCCAGACCTACGTCAGATCAGGAGTTGATAAATGCATACACGTCCGCAGGACATGGGAGTGTCCTTGCTGCAACTACTGCTTCATATCCCATCCTTTGTCACAAGGTCGGCAGCGAGAGAAGCTGTGGGTAGCTTCAGGCCAGTTGATTCAACATTGCTAGAAGCTTATTTTACCAAAGCAACTCTAACAGGCGTCAACTTTTGGCATGCACATGTACTGGCATTGAGTCAAGAGGCGATACACGCTATTTCTACCCCAGCCGGCCTTGGCTAGAAGAAACTATCTCCTTCCGAACTTTGGTTTCTGTTAGAGTACCAGAGGTAGTGGCCGCCAGGCCACAATGCAGGAATTGAACAATGACTTTCTTACAATGAAGTCTTAACAGTTGAACTTGGCAGGCAGACCACTAGCGTGGTTCTTGATATAGTAGTCAACTAAAATCAACGCTCTTCACGTACTTTTGTCACAGTGAAACACTTTACGCACTTTGAAATACAGCTATTGCTTGTCAGGGCACAAAGACTGCCTATTTTTAACAATTTTTAAGGTGTTTCAACTGATAGGTGTTTAACCTCACCATCGTGAAATACGCTCAGCTCTGGTTTCTGTTAAAATACCAAAGCTAGTTCAAAAACGGGTTCAAAGGGTTTTAGCGAGCGTTTAACCACTTCCGTTTACCAAAGCTAGTGGCCGCCTTGCAACAACGATGTAAGGTAGTTACTTTCTTACAATGAAGTATGATAACTGAACTTGGCGGACGTACCACTAGCGTGGTGCTTGAAATTTGTTTCTGGCTTTGACGTTTTATTTTAAAAGTTTCATTTTTTACTTATTTCATTTTTAGGTCAACGTCCCTTCTAACAATTTCACCAAAATCCACTTTTTTTTCGTTTAATAACGAATATGATAGTAATTGTGCAATAAAGTTGCGCGTTAGGGCGCAAAGAAACAACAAAATTATTAACTTTTAAAAAAATAGAATAAAAAAATAAAACGCGTCTGTGCATGAAAGGAACGTGTTTTATTGAAACGTGACGCTAATAACCCCGTTTTTTGTTTTCTTTTCGTTTTAAACATTGGTACTTTTTTTTTTATCTTTTTTTTTCCCTTTCTTTTCTTCAAGTAGTAGCAACCGTGTGGTTCATGATAGAGCATCTGCAAAAGCTAGAACCAGTTTTTATCGTGAGCAGTTGGTACTTAACAAGCGGCACCATTCATCTGTGTACTGGAGATCTGGACTGCACATTCAAGCAGTCAGTCGTATGGCCGATAGCTGCCATGACAGTACACCAAGCGACGTTGCTGTATTTGATTTCACGCTGATGACAAACCAAATAATATTGCCGTTGTAACAGGGTCACGTGAAGAATAGAAAAAAAACTATTTTCTTTTTTATTTCATGGTAGCGCTTACGTAAGGCTGGACACTCAAAAGTAAAAAAGTATAATTATGAGTTACTTTCCCAAGGGAGCCCGCACATCAGAGTATAGATAAAAAAAAAAAAAACTCCGGTAAAAAAATCTCCGACCTTTTGATCCCAGACAAAAATCCCAAGATAAAAAAATCCCTATTAAAAAATCCCCGAAAATTGAATTATTTTACCTTCGCGTCGACCCAGGCTTCAACATGTTGTAATCCGTCTGGAATATCAAATTCCCCTTCTACCCTGCTACAAATTTCTGCAGATAATCTACAGTTTTTGCAACTTGTCCTTATAATTCACAGATTATCTTCAAAGCCTGCAAATAATCTGCAAACTGAAATCAAGTGCTGTGTAGAACTGCAGATAATCTGCAAATCACTGCATAAAATCTGCAGTTTTTGTGAAGGCAATATTTTGATCTATAGTTTTAAAGTAGATGATGCGTCCAAATTATTTATAAGTCCAACTGAAAATAATCTGCAGTTACTGTGAAGGCAATATTTTGATATGCAGATTTGCTGCAAATTATGAGTACAAAATTTGTTTTTTACTCGAAGACTTTCAGTGATCACTTTAATGGTGCAATTAATTAGAAACTCATCTTTGTACTTGGTAAAAAGTTTGGGTTAAAAACTTTACTTTTCAGAGGGAAAGCTTTTCAAAATTCAACAAGTCCTATCGTGGATTACAATTCAGTTACCCAAATTTAAATCGCCCGTTCTCTGCACTTGTTAAAACTAAAGAAAATTTCCACAAACTTCAGAAAATATGTACGATACCTGACAAGTAAAAAATACGACTTAATCATTTGGCTTCAACCAGCATTGAAGTTTTCTGCAAATTTTTTCTAAAGTTTCCTGCTAGTCTGTAGCTTTACCGCACGTTATGTAATTTAGTCGCAGACTGTAGATTTACTGCAGTTTAAACTTTTTACTCAGATCTGCAGATTATCTGAGTATCACTCGCAATAATTCAGATTTTTTTTCTATATACAGGAATAAATTTTATGTGCCACATGTTATACCTCGGCATGTAATTTTTTCAACAAAATAAGAAACGATAAACGATAGTGCAACTATATATGTGGAGGATTTTAATTTAAATGGACATCACTCCTTCCGGTATGTCGTGCCACCCGTTGAGAATAGCGTTTGTAACATTTACACAAGTTGGAATTAATGTAGCAAAATCATCTCGCACGAAAGAAAAAAGAAGAAAATGAATGTTTTGGCAACATTTACATACGTTTGAAATAATGTTGCAAAACAGAGTCATACAGGAAAGCCAACATGGATGCATGTATATGTTTAACGTCATATGTTGCATCAAACTTTACATATTATCTGCAGATTTTAAGGTTCAGTTACCTTATTTCGAAGGTGAAAGTAATATTCACCCCATATTAAAAATTAAATTATTAGAGAAGGATCATTTTAAATTATCAATTGCTAATAATATTCTGAAAGGAGACGGATATTCGTTTATAACCCACAGACCAACCAAGCGTAATTTATGAATCAACATAATGCATGTATTAACCCCAGAGACGTCAAGAAGGATAAAAGTTGGAAGGGTGCAAACAAAAAATTTACCGACTTAATTTTAATCTACCCAAAAAATTGACTAAATTTTTCCGACTGACGTGCCGACTGACCAGAAATTATGTAATTTTGCCGAATGATTTGCCAACTGGCCAAACATTTGAGGGGGGGGGGGTAAAACGTCCCTGATTAACCCATAATGAATAGAAAGTAAAATTCTGCAAGTATTTAAGGGTAATCAAAAACCACAATTTAACTATTCATTAACACTGGCGATAGCCAGTGTTAGTAAGGGTCGACCTAGGACCTCTGTGTTAAATTCTCGACTTTGAGAGCTTATAACTCCGTCAAAAGTAAACATCTTTAAACCAAATTTGGAATCTAGCCTTGAGTAGTCAAGGTCTGTCTGCAGTCCAAAAATTGTGAAATTCGGTCCAGCCAAACCCGAGATCCAGAGAGGGGCCAAATAGACAACTTCTTGTTCTGCTTCTTGTTGTTGTTGTTCTGGGGATACTTTCGTCTGTCCTCTCTACAGATCAAACCATTTGTCCTATAAAGCTGGTTCTTAGCTCATTTTACAGGTACTGCTCTGTAGATGTGCCCTTTTCATAAGGCCTTTTCTAATTGGTGAAGTGGTTCAGGGGTTACGGAGCTCTAAACCACCAGATTGATTGTTTTACATTGTTTTAAACATTGTTATTATGCAACAATGCCAATTAGCAAACGCCAGCTGCAAGACATAGACTGAAGATTAAAGGATTTGTTTCTATTGTTAACATTGGCGATATCCAGGTTAGTAGCGGCGTTGCAGTGCTGGAAACACCGGTTCTCGTCAGATCCCCGAAGTTAAGCAGCATTGGGCTGGATTGATACTTGGGTGGGTGACCGCCTGGGAATCTGGCTGTTGCAGACATAGGGCCTTAGGGCTTCGGGCAGATGACCAGGAGTGGTTAACGCTCGTTAAACCCTTTAACCTGTTTCCAGGTTAGTAAGGGTCATCCTGGGGTCTCTTGTGATAAACTCTCAGCTTTGACCGTCAACTGTACTGTTTTACAGTTTAGCTGCAGTTCTAAAAGTAACACGAATTAATAAACAAAAACGGAACGTTAAATGCTTAGAGTAAGGATCTAAAAGTCAAAACCTAGAAGGAACACGGACAAGCTTTGACAGTCAGGGTCTAGGTGTAAAATTTTGTCAGTAAGTGGCTGGTAAGCATTAGACCCTTACTACCCAGTGGCCAGCAATAAATACATTTTGACGAAAAACTGGAAATTCTCTTGCAAAGACCCATGCGATGATCAAGTGGTAGTACGGTTATACGTTTCCTGCTTTGCTTTACGTTGAAAATTATTTTTCAATTTAGTAACATGCCAGCATATTCGTAGCAGAGAACATTATGGTAAGCCTCTACCATAAATCTACGAAATATAATAAAAAATTCTAAAGCATTAAAAGACAAAATGCCAAACTTCACAAGAAAATTGTGTTATGAAAGTTTCATAACAATGTTCTAAGAACAAAGAAAACCTACTACAACCGTTCATACACACGTTCTGTCCGAATAGACTAGAACTAAGCTAACCACCAGGTAGTAAGGGTCTAATGCTTACCAGCCACTTACTGACAAAATTTTACACCTAGACCCTGACTGTCAAAGCTTGTCCGTGTTCCTTCTAGGTTTTGACTTTTAGATCCTTACTCTAAGCATTTAACGTTCCGTTTTTGTTTATTAATAACGATTCGACTCGTCGTTGTAGATATGTTAGCCGATGTCGTTCGGCAATAATATGATAACAGTTTCGCTTTATTGCCCTCGTGGCTAGACAACGAAAGTTTTAACGCATTGTTGTCCGTGTCAGATCTTGAAAGTCGTATGTATGCACCGCAAATAAGCCGCTGTTAAAGACATTCCAAAGGGGTTTATGGATCCAAAGCGTATCACGGCTTTTATATAGAGTGAACGTGATCATGACAAATTTAACCACCAGCCGCATAGGCCTATTACGTATTTAATGTGGCTCCTGCTGTATGTAGGAAACAGTAAATATATACTTGACTAGCGGAGTCGCGGGCTTCGCGCGCGCAGTCCGCGTCGTCTCACTCCCCTCCCCCCCCCCACCCCGCCTCTCATTAAGTTGCCGTTCGGTCGGTAGATGGCATCGTATGTTTGCGCTGCTGGACGTTGCGTTCTGGGCGCTGCAGATGCAGATGACTGCTTCGTATGACCTGCTTGCTGCTGCTGCTGGCTGCCTTGCGGATTTAGTGTAATTATATATATAGATTCATACGTATCAGTCTATTACTTCTTTCAATACGTTCAGTCTGTGTCAATGGAGGAAAAAGCTACACGTGTACAAAAGGCATGGGCAAAGGAATAAAAACGATTATCACATCTTACCAAATAGGCCGCAATCGTCAACGGTTTAGAAGACTCGACAGTTTTTTTTTGTTACAGGAATAGGGATGCTCCTTTAAAACGTAACACTTTACATCCTTTTTGCAGATGCTAACAGACATAATCGTCGACACTTACGGCAATAATAACTGTAATAATCCTTCGTGGGGCTGATAACCCAGTTTGGGTTCGTGCTCCCTAAAATAAACAACAATAATAATCACAGCATTGCTATTCAAAGCCAAAAAAGAGAAGGACACTCGGTGCCAAATAAATACCTTTAGACCAAAAGCCATAGCCACTACCAATATGACATGGTATTTATTGTCAGTAAAGTATTTTTTCTGTCGGAAAACCCATGATCTTTGACATGCCACAATAGACATGAGCACGAAGCACTACATGGCCCAATTCTCGTCCCAAAAATGCCAGGGGGTGGCTGAGGCCAAGATCGAACCTGTACTTTACTGTATTGGCAGAAATGCCAAAAATTTGGGTTTGGCGCCCTGATAGTTAAAAACAAAAACAATCCTGATCCTTTTTCTGAAAATTCTCGTTCGCAACGCAAACGGAACTCTAAGGCCGCCCCCCGCACTGAGCGACTTGGCCGCGCGGCCAGGTTGCTGCAGCCAATGAAAATGATCGCTCAGTGCGCGGGCGGGCTTAATAAACACTTCCTGTCGCCTGTGCTGATGAAAGGATTTAAGAATTTTGTTGTTTTTCTGTTCTCAGGGACGGCGATGGGTGGGGGAGGAGGGGGAGGGACATTACATTTTAAGTCCCCCTCCCCGCTTCACCAGATCAAAATCAAACAGTAGGCATCTGGTAAAAAGGTGCTCCTTGCTAATTTTTGTCTTGAATAGTTCATGAACGTTAACAGGTTTGCTAGATCTAGGTGTTCGACCAGGTGCTAGATCCAGCGAAAACCAAGAAAACTGAGTAAACCAGCAATTTTCCCTTTTTCATTACCGTTTAAACAAATAAAATTCTGTTTAATTATGAAGAAAACTACGTTGGTTTCTTTCACGGCGACAGAAAGACATCAATGATTAAAAAATTCCTAAAACCAAACCTTGCACAACTTGCTGATAGCCTCAGCCTAATTGTGACTGTAAGAGTTGTAAAATCAGAAACTTTTTTCCCAGCTGGATTTAAAACATTCCCAACAAAATTGGGTAGGCAAAAGTTAAGAACTTTGGGTATGGAGAAAGAGAATTGCATGCGTGCTATTTTTAATTTAATTTTTGTGTGTTTGTGTGTTTGGGGAGGGGGGGGGGGGAGGCAATGGGAACCGCGAAAGTAGAATTTTTTGGTTCGCTCCCCCTTCCCGACTAAAATTGTTACCCTTCATTTGCAAATCCATGTGAAATCTGGAAATCATTTGCAAATCTGAAAAATTTACATATCCATGCTAATCAACTAAAACACGAGCAATTCTTCAAATCTGCAAATATTGGTGCAAGTCCCTAGAAGTAAATCCACAAGCCTATGCTGATTTATTACATCCTTTCAAACTGCGAATCTTGGTGCAAATCTACAAATCTGTGAAAATCATCAGCAACTCCGTGAAAATCAACTAAAATCCCTGCCAAACTCGGTAATTCTCGGCGCAAAAATCTGTATATCTCAGTGCAAATTCACAAATCTGAAAATCACGCAAATCTAGTAAACAAATCTGTTCATATTGGCGTAAAAAGTGTGCCAATCAATGCAAATCTTCCCAAATAAATGAAGCAAGCAGTCTGCATTGTAGGGATACACAATACACAATACACTCTAACCACTGCGCTACCGTGGCCCAGCTAGTAAACGGGATGTGCTGGGTTCGAGTCCCAGTCGGGGCAGTAGTCTTTTCTTTCTTTCTCAGTCTTGTGTATTGTGTATCCTCACAAGGCCAGTCTTTAATGCAGACTGCTTGCTTCATTTACCCTTTACCTTGTGATTTCTTTCTTTACTTCCCAAATAAGCAAATCACATGAAATCTACAAATCTTGGTTACCGAATTTTCCGGATTTGTCGGAACCCTCGAATTTATTTATATATTTATTTATTTATTTATTTATTTCACAAAACATTTAACAAAAGTAAATCACTTTACAAAAAAAATATATATATATATATAACGTCGTTCCGCTGTGTTGTGGTCCAGATCAATCGTATACATCCATGGAAGGAAAAAAAGCGTAAAATCGTGAATTGCCCGAAGGGATTTACCGCAATGCTGAAGTGGCGCCCTCGCCCGTCGTCTTTGGCAACTGGTGCGAGCATGGCCGCCCATTTCGGCGGCAAGGATGTACGTGTTGATGCTGCCGATTTTAGCCAAATTCGACGACTAATGTCCACGAATCGGCCAATATTCCGCCACATTCTGGAGGATTGGGATGTCCTGAAGCCGAAATCCGAATAAGGGCTGGTGGATTCCAGTTTTTAAAGAAAGGATTGTTCATTTACGGTGAGTGGTGTTGTGTTTTGTTTTGGCTAACGGCTTGCTTGCGGAGTCCGTTCACACTTTTGGATTCTGTCTCGCTTAATGTTGACGTTTGGTGTTGTTTGTATCCAACATCGTGCTGTTATCCTTCGAAAAGGCGTCAAAACGGCCTTCGTCTTCGGCAAATATGGGGTTTAAACGTGGGCTGGGGCTAAAGGCATGACCATATTTAACGATTTTGAAGCTGTTGTTTTGGATCGAGCGGCCAGGCTTGAAGTACACAAATGAGCGATGGCAAAAACAAAAGTATTTTTTAAGATTTTTTGGGGGGATTATGGGCTTTTATTGTTTGATGCGTATTTCGTACGTTTTGGTGTAAGATATTAAGTTTACTTTATAAATGGATTGTTGGAAATTGTAGTAAACTGCCTGCGTACATGGCCAACGCATTCCTATGGTCTATGTAATTGTGTAAGTAATGAAATAACATAAGATTTACTTGTTCTTCGAGAAGTTGTAAAAATTACGCGAATAGGTTTTAGAAACGCCACAAATATCGGTCATTATTTAGTTTAGTCCAACAATGCCGCTTTGTGAAGAGTAATGACGTGGTGAAAATTGCGCCCTGCCCGGTGAAATTCGGGCAAACGCAACTGACCTAACTTAACCTATGACATTTACAACATGACACAGCTACAGAAAAACAAGACTACAGCTGCAACTCCAACAATTACGACTCCAATCACATGGAGTTTGTGAGCTAACCAAATTAATGTTCATAATATTTTAAACAACATGAATAAGAAGATCCCAAAGTATTTTCGAAGTTAAAAATCACTATCAAGTAGGGGCACTTGTAGGTTGTGTTAAAATCTTTTTGTGTGTGTGTGTGGTTCTAATTGTTGTTGGGTCAAGTCGGTTGCCTTGGGTTCGAATTTTGGGCTAAAGATTGACTTTTGCCGAGCAGTGAACAACTTCGTAGGAATGGACTGACAAATGAATCACTTTGACCGATGACAAGAATATAACAGTTTAGATGTCAATCAGTTAGCCTACCAACCCCATATGCTACTGTAAACTATCTCATTTTACGGCCGTAACAGTTATGAACGAATATCCTAAGCTTCTCGGCGCAGGCTGAGAAAGCATCAACTGAACTTTATTGGATGACACCTTGATGTGCTATATACACCTTTGGGCATAAAAAATGATAGTTTTCGTTGTACTGGGACTTTAAACAATGCCCTTCAACAATGCCACTCTTTGGCATCAACAATGGAAAATTTCTTCATGACGTATGTTCTTATTTACAACAATGAAAAAGTTTGCATTGTTGTCGGGCTACTTGAACCTCGATACAGTGCGATCATTTTTTATGCCCAAAGGTGTACCAGTAGGCCTACCAGTTGTAAAAAAAAAAAAAAAGGGGAAAAGTCCAATTAGGGGTGGCACGATACAAAAATGTTTCAGCCAGATAATAGTTTTGAATATATCACAATAATCAGTAATATCTCGATAATTTTGAGGCTAGAATAAAAATTTTAATTGTATTAGCCTACAGTAATTAAAAAAAAAAAAACAATCTTGGCCTAAGACTACTGTGGGCTGCTTGGCCTACAGAAGTAAAAGTAAAGCAAAATGAAATCTAATTAAAAAAAAAATGGGGTGCATCGCCACCCATAATCGGATGTCGCTATAAACGTCAAAGAATATGAACAACATGAGTAATTTTACATCTTTAAAATGCTCCTTAGTTTGCTCAATAAGTCAGAAAAAGAATGACACGATAATCGATGAAAATGTTTATATCGATATTATTGAATTATTGATTATTGTGCCACCCCTAAGTCCCATTATCAATTAGAGATACAAACGTGCGTGGACAATCTACTGTGGCGTACCAGTAACGGCTCAAATCGTCCCACTGGAAAATTGAAGGTTAACCGGAGCAGTCTCGTTAGAATTTCTTTTTTTTTTTAAATTCGGAATCGCAATTCCTGGTGGATCCTCCTTTAACTGTCCCTTTATAAGATTTTTCCATACACAGACGCAAGGGGTCCGAGAATGTATTGAATAATAGCCTCTACAAAAAAAAACAGATTTTAAAGGTCAACATTTTATATTAAGAAATATAAAGCACCCTTAGAACAATGTAAATCTTAAAGCGTGCTTTGTTATAAATTGTAGCACACTGTAGGCGTACTTAGTTTGTGAGCTAGATCAACAGGCTAATAGTCCCCGTAGCAGAATCTGCCATTGCGCACAGTTGAAGGCCACCGTGGACAAATTTTGACAAATTTCTGCAGTTTTGTCAATTTATGAGTCCCGTTATTGACATTTCAATACACCATTTTTGTCGTCTTGACGAAGCCTTTCCGTTGGTGGAGTATCCAGATCGACAGGATAGCTATTCAATAAAAACCAATAAACATGTGGATAACCATACGATAAAAACAGATTACCTGCAGACAATTTGTTCTGACATTTGGTGTCACAGACAGTTGCAGAAAGTTCTGCTTCTGGGCTAACAGTCATATTACACGAAAAACATCGGTGCAGTTCGTATTGTGAAAATTTGATCCGTTACTAAAATAGCACAATAAAATTTGCTAACTTCACATCACGGATTCCTACTCAGTCCAGGCAGTTTTCGGTACCCAAAGATATCTAGTCAGTCTTTGAGGATTTTCTGGCCTTCTAAATTAGCCTACATCATCGTCTTCATCAACAACAGACGACGATGTTGTTGATGAAGACGATGTAGTAGAAGGCCAAAAATCCTCAAAGACTGGGCTGGACTAAGTACGAGTCCGTACAAATGAGCCTGTCGTTGTTCAAGATAAGTCGTATTGTAAGTGACTGAATAATCTTCTTAAAATAAAAACGTCTGGTTTCTTAGTCAGTTTCGCATAGTAGATGAATTTGTAGACTACGGTACTTTATTATCAGAGCCGCACTGAAACCCATGAGTAATAGGCCACCATGACAAGATTTTCATGACACCATACCGAACTGAAAAAAGAATACAAACTAAAAAAAAAATATTTGCATTTATCAATAACTGCTGATGCAGAAAAGTGTGTGTTACGGCACCCTTTGTAGTGGCGTCATTGATAGTGACTTTGTGTAGGCTTATGTTATTTCGGTCGTCTAGCGCATCGTATTGAGCTGAGTGGTCTATTTTCTTGTAGGCCTATCCCCGTATAATTATAAGGTACAGTAATGCAAACGTATGTCTACATATGTAAGCCTGTTTATTTCGTTGGAAATGTGCCTGTGCTTATATCGATTATGGTGTAAGGTTATGGTAATGCACATCAGCACAGCAACCTCGGAACTACACCACCACTTCGTGCAACGATTCGATCTTTTTGGCCACCTGTTAAGACTGGCTTCGTGATGTAATCAGCGTAAGCGTCAAATCTGCTGCCACTTGTCGAGGAAAGATTGTGAGCGATGCAGCAAGTGATCGAGCAATTTAGGCAAGTAAGACCAGGCACATACCAAAACTGTGCTGCTGTATCGCCAAAATACTGATACTTGTGATGAGGTAGGGAAGTGATGGATCCCTGTGACCAAAAAATGCCTAATGCGTGTATGTAGAAGATTATTATGCCGATCTCCATGCAGGGATGACGTCAATAGTTGAGGTGGGCAAAGAAATTTCAAGCTCAATCTCAAAATTTCAAACTCTTGGTTATAATTTTTCGAGTTTTGTCGTGAATTAAAAAAAAAAATGGTTGTTCAGGCTACTTCTATAAGTTGCAGTAAAACAAAAGTTTTCGAGGAAGGATTGTGAGCTATGCAGCAAGTGATCGAGCAATTTAGGCAAGTAAGACCAGGCAAATAGCCTACCAAAAATGTGCTGCGGTATCGCCAAAATACTGATACTTGGGATGAGGTAGGGAAGCGATGGATCCCTGTGACCGAAAAATGCCTAAATGCGTGTATGTAGAAGATTATTATGCCGATCGCCATGCAGGGATGACGTCAATAGTAGAGGTGGGCAAAACTCGAAATTTAGAGCTCGATGTGAAAATTAAAACTCTTGGTTATAATTTTTCGAGTTTTGTCATGAATTAAAAAAAAAGGTTGTTCAGGCTACTTCAATAAGTTGCCGCAAAACAAACGTTTTGCGGCAATTTATTGAAGTAAAAAAAATTTTATACTTGACGAAACTCGAAAAATTCGAGTTTGAATTCAGACTAGTAAGTGTATGCTACAAAACAAAGTCAAACTAGAACGCGACTTGGAATGTCAATTTTGCGCTCCTACGACTGACATTACCTCTGGGTGGACATTTTTGATACAGGAAAAACTGATTAAATTGGTTTAATTTTTTTTTGTAATCAGCGTTGACGCAAAAAAAACTAGGTGATGTACGTGCTTTTAGCATTAACGTTATTACAAAAATGTCTGTACAACCACTGTAGTCGCTGATTACCGGCATTCAATAATTGCTAATTACCGATTTTTCGGCACTATTACTTTGGTGTACGATCATATTGACTTCCTGAGATGTAAGCAACTCCAAAATAGTTTGTTTTCTTCAAACTAGTGAATTTTCGAAAACTGCTATGGGTTTTCTTCTTCAAGCTAAGGATGTGAGACGCGGGGACTAGTAGTGGTGCGTGCAAGTGTCTCGCATCCTTAGCCTAATGAAGAAAACATGTAGCAGTTTTCGAAAATTCGCTGGTTTGAAGAAAACTGGAACTATTTTGGAGTTGCGTACATTTCAGTAAGTCAGTATTCCCAGAGGCAGAACTTTTTTGCAACTGTCTGCGACACCAATTGTCGGAAAAAAAATTTATCTGCAGCTAATCTGTCTTCATCCTATAGTTACACACATGTTTATTGGTTTTTCAGTGCTTTATCCTATTGACCTGGCTACTCCGCCAACGGAAAGGTCTCATCGAGACGATTAAAATGGTGTATTGGAATGTCAAAATCGATCAAAAAATGACGAAATGGCAGAAATTTGGCCAAGACTGCTGCGGACAACGAGAATGCTTACGGTGTATGTAGCAACGCGCACTTGGCCGCAGCGGCCAGCCTGTCGCCGTGGCCACTGGGATCCCGGGCGGCGTGCAGACGACCACAGGACAACCATACTTGCTCCGTGTTCATTTTTCACCATGTGATCGAGAATTATTGAAAAACCAACGTGGTCGTGCGGCACGTCGCCGTGTTTTTTGGCCGCCACGATCACTGGCCGCTCAGTGCGCGGACGCTCTTAAGGTTCCACAGCAACCACACTCTGTGGGACTCCTATAGCTGGCTCCGTTGGTATCATCTTACTTCGCTTGAGGTTACTTGTTGCTCTTCATATACTAACAAACGTGGTATTTCGTGCCAAAAAAAATGCCTGTATTTTGCGTATCTGTTGAATGTATGCTCGAGGATATGATCAGTATGTACACCTTCCCTTCAGTTCATACACAAATGATACATGGCCTATAAATATCAAATTCCATTTGAATTCTTTGGACTTTAGACTATTACAGAGTCAACTGTTTTTTGGACACCATTTCAATTTTCACAAAACTTGAATAGGATCTTTCTTGCTGAATATTCGTAAACACTTCGTGTTCAATTTTTTGGGGGGGTTGGGGCATTTTGTATTTTTAACGGCAGGTATAAATCATGTAGCCTACGTACGTTGTTCAGCCTTATTTCAAAGAATTGTCGTACCAAATTTCATTTGGTCACTTGGTCAACTAAATCCGATATGTTTTTAGTAGGTTTCTAGTATAGCCAAGCGTTTGTGTTTGTAATGTTAGGATGGAGTGTAGGGTAGCCTACTTTTTAGAAGTATCACTTGAGACAAAACATTTTACTATACGCTACCATAACTTTCTTCTTTTCATCTGCTGGCAGGCTTGAATGGGTGAGAAATTCTCTGAACTAATGGCACGTACCAAGAAAAAGTCTGAAAATGGGAAATCTATGAATTAGTGTTACAGTAGCTTCTTAGGCTACTTTAAAAATTGCCAGGCAAGTTAGACATGTATATTCAGTGTTGACTGTATTTCGTTACTGGGTGTTGAAAAACTGATAGTGGTATTTGCTTTACTGGCATATACTAAAAGTAAAACCGCTTTCCCATCGAGTAATCTCAAGTGGAGGTTCTCTGATGGAAATAGTTGGAAGATATCCAAGTTGAATCCTGTCGGTAGCCCACTCCTATCTGTTTTCATTGAACTCAAACAAGACGTTCTTATCTTCTGTTGAGTAACTGTTGGAATTTAATACCTCCTTGTTATGTATGATATGAATCACTGTGACCCGTAGACCGACCTACCGTGCAATTAGTATTGTTCACTTAACGAGTGCACGGTGAGCATTCAGAGATGAAATCAATGTGTCGGCAAAGTAAATAGGCTCAAGGTTGCGGAAGGAAATCATAAGTCTGGAGAAATAGCCTACCAGTTAGATGCGAATTGCATAGGATATGCGAACTCTTGCGAAATAAATCTGTTCCTGGTTAGGCCTAGTTTGGTTGTGGTAGGCAATTGTCAACAATAATAATTTCGTCAGTGGTTACTGGTTGACATGACATGTAAAAGTGGCAAGGGCGCTGCTAGTGTGAAAAATGAGAAATTTGCTAATGGTATAAAAAACAAGTGTGATAAATGTGGTAAAATGGGAAATATACGAGCGGTAACCCAGCGTGAAAAAAAAAGCAAAATGTCCAAGCTCAAGTGAAAACAAAAATTATTTAACCCCGATTGTGGGCCCAGAATTAGGTGCCTGTGGTTAATTTTGCATGAAGGATTTGTGACACTGAAACTGAAAACCAATGTAACCTGAAAAGATTCGCTTCATTTTGTTGCACAAATGTATGCGTGTGAACATGAAGTTGTACACATCACATTGAAAAAAATATCCACAAAAAGTAGGCTTGGCAGTCTGTGCAAAAACTTTGGGAAATAAATGAAAAGTAGGTATGCTACAAATGTGAAAATAATGAAAAGTAGGTATGCCATAAATGTGGAAAAAAATAAAAAGTAGATAAACGAAATGTGTAAAGAAAGAAGTGAAAAGTTGGTATGCGAAAAATTAAAAAAACCGAAAAAACACTAGGTCGAGTGTGAAAAAACGAAATATATGTAGGCTAAATATGAAAAAAAATAAAAACTAGGAATGAGAAAAGCAGTTGCTCCCTGCTGCACCTTTGAAATGATTTTTTTTTGTAGCGTAGTCTATAATTTTTAAAGGCGATTTTGTAATTTTTGCATCGCTGTATCACTTTTTGGCCTTATTTAATGCGAAAGGAATGACTGAATCTGAGATCCGTGAAATGAGGCAGTTTAGCCGACACAAGTTGTTCACATCACGTTCACTAATAGTGGTGACTGCTGAATCGTTCTAGTCTCCTTTTTTCTCATCAAAATGAACATGTATCAAGACGGTTGATCAAATTTTCATTTTTTTCCCATGTCATATTTTAAGTTGGAAATAAACGTGCACTGTTAGCTGGTAGATGAAGAAATAATTTACATTTAAAAATACATCTGTCGGCCTAGGAGGAGATTTAGTTGTATCCAACAACATCCTGAGTGTTTCTATAAAATTTCTTATAATCAGCCTAGTTTGTATGTTGCATTGTTGGTGATAAAATGGTTCAGAGGGTTTTAGCAAGTGTTAACTACTACCGGATAAACATCCATCTGTTACCAATTAAACCACCGTTGGTTAGGTTACTTCTCTTTGTTGTTGCAATCTTGGCATGAGGTGTCTTCTGTGTGAGCATCTTTCTCCTGTCTTTAAAAGCAGGAGTTAGGCCTCGTTTCAGTAGGTTAGGGGCGGTTTTACAAAATTAAGTTTAATAAACTGTTCAAATAATCAGTGTGCAGCAAGTGCTACCTCGGCCTTAAGACCTTTAGGCTAGAGCAACACCAATATGCTGTTGGAGCCAACAACATGACATT
The DNA here is from genome assembly GCA_023313725.1 of Lithobius niger. Taxonomy (NCBI): domain Eukaryota; kingdom Metazoa; phylum Arthropoda; class Chilopoda; order Lithobiomorpha; family Lithobiidae; genus Lithobius; species Lithobius niger. The sequence continues at coordinate 24,574 of JAHWFP010092877.1, read as the reverse complement.
CATTGCCTCTACACGATTTGACAATGGTCGGTTCCCAGATTAGAACAAACCCAAAATCTTTTATAAGCAGTGTTGGGTTTTTGACATGACATGTCGAAAACCGTACGAAAACTGTCAAAAAGTGACGAAAACCGTCAAAAAGTGTCGAAAACCGTCAAAAAGTGTCGAAAACCAATAAAATCAAGATTAAACTGCCCAGATTCAATCAATGGTAATAGCAGTGTTAGGTAGCATGGCAATAAGTGAACTCTTTATTAATTAACATGAGATAAAACATCAAAAACTCTTAGTTTTAATTGTAATAATAGTGGGTTCTGAAACGGTCTGAAAAAATTTTTAAGCTTCTTTGCCATTTTAACTCCCAGTCTGTTATATCTTGTAGTGCACGTAAGTTTGTGCTGCGGAATGAGTGGGGATTATGAAAGTGGATCGAGTAGCTGATTGGGTTAACCTTCACATATTTGTTCAATTTTTAAATCAAGTATTGGTGTTGCTGGGCATAGTATACAGACTGCGACATACATCTTGTGATTATTTTAACTGACTAGACTTAATTACTAGAGATAAAAAACAAACTGTGACATAGGGCTTTACAATTTTTTGCAAGAGTGCAACCTGTTTAATGGAAACATAATTGAAAATTTGCCAATTGCGTAAGCAGTAAACACATTTATTTATTTACATTTTTTTTTTGCTTAAATGGAGTATTTTTAACAGTTTTTGACTTGTCAAAAACCTATGTCAAAAAGTGGTTTTTGCCATGACGGTTAAAACCATGGTAAAAACCGGATAAAACCTGTCGCATGTCAAAAACTTGCCAACCCTGTTTATAAGATAAAAATAAATGATCAGACTGTATGTAGCACTTGAAGCACACTCAATGCAGACATTTGCAGGAAAGCATCTCAACATAATAGGGGTTGCAAGCTGTGATATGATACGACACTATTGGCTTACCCTTTCGTAACAGGGTGCAGGCTGCCCTCCATTGCCCAGGGGTTGACAAAATACCGTAATGCAGTTGCCTGGCTATAATGGGGCGGACCGAATTTTGTAAAATTTTGGGGCAAAATAGTTTTCTTTTTCTTTGGTTCACTGAAACCGAGTCTTGCAGTGTTTGTTGTCTCCAACTTTCTTAATGGGTTTAGAATAATGTTGCAAAATAAATAAACTGACCAAAGAAACAAAACACTTAAGAAATTCTTCTAGGCTAAGTCCCAGAGGCAGAAATGGGTGCGACGTGCGACTGTGTCGCAGATAATCTGGCACAGTCGCAGACAAAAGTGCCATTTTGACCAAATTTCTGCCGTTTCATCAATTTTTTACCGATTTGGACATTCCAATACACCATTTTAATTGTCTGGACGAGACCTTTCGGATGGTAGAAGAGCCAGATCAATAGGATAAAGCAGTGACAACTTATTCAGTAAAAACCAATAATTATGTGGTAACCATACGATAATTTTTTCCCGACGGTGTCGCAGACAGTGGCAGAAAATTCTGCTTCTGGGGGCTAAGTGTTGTGGGGCAATGTTTTTAATACTTTGGTTAGATTACCCTGGCGTTTGGAAAATTATCAACACCCAGTTGCCTCCAACACCTACAGAGCACTCCTCACCGCTACGTGAAGATTACGAGTAATCAAGAGATAACTTAGCTGGTAAATCCAAGTGGGAAACCTAGTATCTTTTACATGCTGCAATCAACATGACCACGTGACACCACATGGCCCTTCTCGGGATAGAGATAGATAGCTAGCAACAAAGAGAACCAACAAACTTTTAAGAGTTTGAAAATGCTAGCTAGTACAGGCTAACGAAATGTTATTGAAGTAAGAATATAATTACCGTTACTGCAATAAAATATTTCTCTTCACACTATTGCCATATTTTGTAATGATGGGGAGCTCGATTAGTATAGTGGCTGGAAGAGTCTCGAATACATTGCCTACATTGTTTTTCGGCTAAAATTGAGAACTAGCCCTTCCTTGTGTTTGTGTAGTAAATTTGTATTCAGTCAGCAAGCTATTTTACGCCGATCCACTTACTGGATTACCATAAATAGAGAGCTCAAGAGATCAAAGTGCCCACTTAAGTACTAGGTTCTCCGTGAAAACGATAGTTGTTTCTCAGAGTGGGAAAAATGTTTTTAATTTTCAAAACTTGCATCATCTGGGAAGTTTCTCTTTCAAACACAAAAGTCAAAATTAGGATTTTCTGGTTTCTGTAAATATAAACTTGAAACAAGTTGAAATAAAGCATGTCATAAAGTCAGGGCAGTGCCACACAGTGGAATGCGAAAAATCAACACTGGGTTAACCCCACTATTTACTAGGATTATCTAGGTTGCCAAGCTAGAATTGTGTGGTGTACTCCGGGAGGTGTATACTAGTTTTTCCGGGAGGCATATACTAGTTTCGCCGAGAATTCAGCCCTGATTAAAATTTGGCGAAAGGGGAATTCCTGTTTCGCGGAGTCAAAATATTCTTTAAAAATTTTACATTGAAAAAGGTAAAGATGCATTCTTAATTAGAAGGTATTTGTAATAAAGTTGCTGTTTCTGATGTTATGTGTTTAGCTGCAGAGAATGCGGAGGCATATAATTTGGAAAAAAAATATTCGGCAATATGAGGATTCGGATAATTTGAAGACACTTGACTAAAATTCAGCGCAATGTGATTTGGCGAAACGGATACTTGCCCTTCGGAATTCTGGAGTAACTTAGTTTTTATAAGGTAAACTTCAATTAGTACATGAATATACTTTGTGTCGGATTACTTGGAAACATGGAGCATTACTGACGGTTACCGTGAAGTTCTAGACCACCAGATTACTAGGATAATCCCCTAGTAAATTTGATGCACCTCGAAAAATTCCTAGACTTATTCTGATACTGTTCTAAAATAGAGCTAGTTGACACTCGAGTGGTAGTGTGTGAGTAGCTCTTCCTTAACTTTCTTCTTTTCCCGTCTTTATTTCTTTAGTTGGGACGCTCGGATTTTCATGTCACACCTATGCTCCTGTACGCGGGTTCAAGTACCCCTTTACACAAAAAGAAAACGTCCGCTGAGGGCAATTTATAGCTGACATGGTGTCGGCATGGAGTTATTTTTGGGTGCAATCTTTTTTTAATGAATTTAAGCGCCCCACCGTTTTAGGGTGTGGACTGGAAGTTTGGGGCGTGAAAGGCGGAGGCAGGCCCCGTTTGGTTGGGCACGGAGCTTGCATGGTGACAGGCTGGCGGGAGAGGTATTGATTGGAGCCATCCTCATCTGTTGCCCCAGCAACCTGAAGGGAATTGACCTCCACTGGAAGCAGTTTCCATGGCAACCAGCTAGGATCTGCGCTGTTTCCCTCCAAAGCCATTCTAATTTGGGAATAAAAGAAGCTGCAGTCCGCTTGGATTTTGCGGGGGATTTAGAGGGGGT
>JAHWFP010092877.1:2091-21047 GCA_023313725.1 Lithobius niger | reverse complement strand
CCCCCCCCCCCCCCCCCAATTAAAAAACAAGCTTTTTACATGCTTTGGTATTCTAAAAAAAGGTTAAACTTATTTGACGTTGAGGTTAGCATCCGCAGATAGTCGTTGAGCTACCTGCAACAGGATCCCACCAGCTGGAAAACCTAGAAAACTCGGGAAATTTAAACAACGTTTGAAACTCGGGGAGAACTCGGAGAATTCTCTGAATTAAAAAAAAAAAAAAAACATGGAAAACTCGGGGGGAAAATTACGATTTCGATTAATGTATTTTCCATCTAAAAAAGCTTCAGCCTTTTTAACACAAAACTGGTAAAATGTGTGAAAAAAATGGCTTCCTAAAATTACAGTAAACAGTCAGGAAAATGACTTCATCTACTCTGGAAAACTCTCAGGGAAATTGATTTCATTATTCTGGTGGGCATCCTGTGCAAGGGGCACTGTGAGAGTGGATTCCGTGGCCCTAAAAAAAAAAAATAACGTTGTTTTGTCAATCCCTTAACGTTGTGTAACATGTGTTAAGGTTGTAAAGCGGAAAAGAAAAAATTCCACTTGCTGAAAATTGCAACAGCTGCCAACAAACTTTAAAAAAAAAATAACATTTTATAGGTCCAAGAAAGCTGCTTTCACAGCATTGGCTTGGCAAACTATGCTAATGTTTTTACCTCAAGTGTGCCTTGCAGCTATTGTAACGGCCGGCTTTAGAGGCTGTAGGTGGGGGAGTGGCCAATGTACGGCAAACAATCCTTCCAAACCACACCGACACGGACTGCGTAGTGTTAGTGTGGAACCAAAATTTACCCACGGTTTGCTAGCAGTAAATTTACAGTAGGATTGTTTTGTCGCCTTGTCTTGAAACTTTGGAAGAATTAAAACCTTCCTGGAAAAATGTTGCATATTGCTAATGTCGCTATCGTGTTGTCGAGTAAACGTCAGAGCTAAGATGCTTATGGTATCAACGATATGACAAAATGCAAATATATACCATATTAACTAACACAATACGAAAAGTTCTAGTGTTCTTCAAAAGGGGCTAATTTTCGGTTGCCTACACTGGCAATCTTCCTCAGGCTTGGGCCATGAGAGAGACACGCACAGACAGTTCGTCTAACAACTACAACGAATGTCATTTGGAGTAGTTGGTGGACTGTTTGGCCGTAGGCATCTTATGACCCAAGCCTGAGGAAGTCCGCGAGTATAGCCACCAAAAATTAGCTGGTTTTGAAGAAAACTAGAACACTTTTGGTATTGCATAACAAGGCTTTAACCTATTTCTAGCAGCATGCATTTAAAATTTTTGATACACCAAATAATTCTAGGTTGGTTTTTTTTTATCTTTTTTTAACGATAACTTCTTACACGTCGTACATGTAAATATTGCAAAAGTACTGTTTGGTTTCTGACTTAGAAAATTCTCTGATATCACAGAGACAGGACTTTTAATTTTTACGAAAATTTCAAAAATATTTACAACAGATACATTGTGGCGAATTTTTGACAAACTTCAGGCAATTTTACTCTCATGGGCGCTATTTGTGTTTATCACGTAGTAGAGTTGCGAGTTGTTTTTTTACAGTTGCTTGTTGCCTTTTGACATTGTACAAGCAACAGATGTGAACTCTGCTGCCTGATGAAGACACACGGCGTCCACGTGAGTAAAATTGTGTGATGTTTGTCGAAAATTCGCCATTAATCTGTATGTAAATATTTTTGAAAGTTGCGTAATTAAACTGTCTTGATTATGTAAATAAATAAATGCTGCCTTCAAACCAACTTTAAAAAAAATGTGTGTACGTTACTTGTCTGAACAGGATGGTGCGAATTGAAGAATCGCAGAAAAATTTCTTGATTAGTGCCACGTATTGCTAGTGTGGAAATTCTTTCATCCAAATACGGCTATATATGCTGAACCGTGAAAAAATACTTAATGTATTTATCCTTTAGATCCTCTACTTTTTTCACACATAGTTCTGTTCCAAGTATCCATGACTAATTGGTCTGTTATATATGCTCTGGAACATTTTCCATTTATAAATTGGAATATTCTGCAAGAATATCAAAATCTCTTTAAAACTCTATCCGGTTTTGTGGGTTTGGACTGGTTTAGTTTCCCTTTAAACTTCCCGAAAATGACTAGGCGGGAGCAGCTTTCATTTCTGTTTGTGTCGTTTGCAGCTGCTGCGTTCCACACTCTAGTAACTTTTGCCACAGCCGCTTATTTTTTTTTTTTGGTTTCCACCCAAGTGTAGTTTCCATTGCTTGGTTCCTCTGCGGCAGACGGACCGTGCCTTTTGTCAGTTGACTGGAAATTGTACGAATTTTTTTGTGGGCCGAAGGAGTGCGTCTGTGGCTTGGAACTAATGTGCGTGCGCTTTGATTATGTCTGCGCCGAATTTGCACGTGCGGGTGATGAGGCATTGCCGACTTGAGCTTTAAGTACCCCCCCCCCCCCCCCCATCCTCCTTCTTTGGTCATTAGCCTTCTAATTATCTATTAACATTTCTAATATAATGGATTGTATTAATTGTTGGCGTTCTTTCGTTTTGGCCTTGGCGAGGAACTCCCAAGTTTGAAAAGTTTTGTTGTGGCAGACTTATTTCTACTTAAATGCTGTAATTTTCTATTATTTTGCCCACAGCCAGCTTTTCTGCTTATTAAAAATCTAAAATTAGATGGTTGCGTGTGGGATACGCCTAACGCTCTGGTAATTTTGTGCGCTCTGGAATTAGTGTGTCAGTTGTCGGTTGGATAGAAAATCCTGGAAGTCCTGTAAAATCTTACGAATTTGAAGACTTCCTAATAAAGTGGCACTTTGCAGGCTGCTACTCTAATGTAGAATTGGACTGACTGTGTGTTGATCGATTTGGTAAACTTACGGTTTTAATTGGGCAAGTTAAACACTATTTACTTTTAGTTAAAGTATTTATGTCTTTAAAAAAAAAACGGTAACCAGTGTGTACTGGGGTTTTTATTCGACATGTTACAATTTGAAACACGCTACCAGAAACAGGAACAAAAATAATGTTCATGTGTGTTGAAACTGAACTCCAGTTTTTTGTTTAACAGTCCTGTGTGCTTGGAATTTCTATTCCTTTGCTCGAAGAAAGAAGGTGAACGGAAGACCCAGGGACTGTTATGCACAAGCCTGGAGTTTTCATTGTTACCAAAAATTGAGTGAACATTATTTCTGTTCCTGTTTCAGGTAGTGTGTTCCAAATTTTAAGAAGTATTTGTCTAGTTCATGACGGAAACGTTACTTAAATGGGCCAAAAGGTAATTTTGTACCAGCGTAATAAAAAGAGAAAGGACACAGCAGACGTACATGAATGATCCTTACTTTGTACTGTTGTCTAGTCGAATAAGGATATTTGGTAGCGTGGACCCTATTTGACAGCCTGATGTGTACATTTATTGGTACTCGGCCGAATAAGATTTAATACCAATTTATGCAACTTTTTTTTAACGTAGGTCTAGGCAATTCTTTGATTTTGCGACAGATTGATTTCTAACATTCCCAAACTTAAGAAAAAAAAATAGTAGAATGCTTTTTTAAGGATATGCTTGTTTACAGGTAGGCTACTATACCTACGTGCAAAACAAACACTTGTTTGTCGTTTTACCCATGTACAAACATTTGAAAGGCAGAAGGACGTATTTATTTTGTGAAGATGAGCTGTTACGTAAAAGATGTAAACACAATGAAAATGACGGATAACTATCTTGAATGCTCCGTGTTCCTAGGAAAAGCTGACAAAACCAGAATAACTTCAGATACAACTAAACAAAGCACTCATTCAATCTTGCGATAATCCTTTCTGTCAAATCACAAATTTCTCATAAATTATGGTGTTCACATAATCTTGCAGGTGAGTATAGGTTCCAAAACGTTTTATTTTTTTTAATAAAGAAATCTCTTTCTCATAGCATTTTACCTCGTAACTTCTGAAATTTGGACCATCAAAAAGTTAGCAGAAAAACCTTTAAAATGGTATATTGAAACGCTAAAATCTGCCGACGAGTAGTGAAAATAGGATTACTTTGGTTTGGCTTTGTTTATCGTTATTCCACTGGCTGAGTTGACTGTTAGGACAATATTTTAATCGTTAACCTGCCCAATTTAATCGCCAATTAACAAGTGAACGGTGTATTTAATGTCTTTTGTAAATTAAATGCCCAAAAAGCCCCCAACAAATTTTTTCATGACCTAACTTGAGATTTTATTGAATACATATAGTAGCAAGAACACCTGGAAAACTTTGGGAATTCTCTGATTTTCACAAAAAACTTGGAAAACTAGGAATTTACACTACATTTGAAACTCGGGGAAATTCCCTGATTTTTCACAAAATAACTTGGAAAATGTGGGTGAAAAACAAGCAAAGTAATAAAGGTTACGAATAAGCCATAAAGTGCTGAAAAACTTACTGTGTTGACATTTTGCATAAAGGCCCATAAATCCGTCCGGTATGCCATGCGACCCATTGAGAATAGCGTTTGCAACTTTTACACAGGTTCGAGTTAATGTCGCAAAATCACCTCGCACGAAAGAAAAAACAAGAAAATGACTGTGTTGGCAACATTTACATACGATTGAACCATACAATGTCGCAAAACTGAGTCAAACACTAAAGCCAACATGGATGCATGTACCTTTAAAACATGTAATCCTTGTGTTTCCGTATTGACACCTTGGAAGTTCATTAAATCGGGCTCATTACTCTTTTGCACAATGTCAGCCCTATAAACAGTAAAACCGGCAAAATGCGTACAAAAATATTCCTTCCTACAATTACCTGGAAACAGGGGTGCAGACAATTCTTACTGGACAAAATTTCCCACAAAGTTTTCTTACAGATATTTCAAATTTCCACAGCCTTTCACTATGTAGGCAAGCCATTTTTCAGTGAATTTCCACAGTTCTCTTAAATTTCCCGCGAACCTCGTTCTAGCATTCTGACATATTCTGCACCCCAGCCTGGAAATTAACCTCAACTACTCTGAAAAATCTGGAAAACTCGGGGAAATTTCTTTCAGTATTTTGGTGGGAACCCTGAATAAATTTACCTTCTGGGTTGAAATATTAACCGAGCCAAGAGGAAATGTTCACTAATAAGGTAAATTGATCACTATTTCGCGACTGTAATCATCGATGTGCACCATTAGGTATATTTGACCTGACAAAAACCAATATTTATGTGACAACTATTTTTTCCCCCTATGGCTGGGAATTTCCTCTTCCTCCGTCCTCCCCCGCATCAAAATAATTGTCCCCAGTTTGCAACCGTTGATCCGTGACATCCCGCCATACCAACGTTCGTGATGGCAAATTCGTCTTGGGTTCCCATTTGGCTGATATGCCACTGGCCGCATTAGCCTCGGCCGTTTGTTCTGCTTGTGATTCAAGCTGTAATGATGCGGTGGCAGTTAGCCCTTTTATTTTTTTGTATCGTAGTCTGAAATTATAATAATTAGAACAGTATTTTTATGTGTCAAGTGTCGGTCGACACACGCCAAGCATTGTGTTTCCCGAGCAGACAATTATACAGTTGTAATTGGCAAAAGCGTAGGCCGTGTCAGCTGTTCTTCAGTCTTGCATTGTAGTTTTTTCCAAGGTAAGACGGAAAATTGGTGTTAACTTAGTTTTATCACGTATAAGAATCAAACATTGGCGCAGGCAGTTCCCACATGAAGTAGAGTATAGTTGTTGATCACTGTTCAGACTTAAATGCTAAATTAGGTTATTTACATTTGTTTATAACAATAACAGGCTTTTTAAACTCTTAAATACAAAAATAAAGATTAAAATGTGTTGGATATAGCATTTTGCACAATAAAAAGAAAAAATTTGAGATTTTTCAATTTTAGTTCTATTTCTTGCCACTAGATGGAGATGTTACCAAAGCGTGTTGATGATTTAACTGATTAAACTTATACTAAAAGAATTCCGTTCTCTGAATGGATGCAATGAATGTGTAGTTTTGTGTGTATGGTCATGCTTAAGTTTCAAATTAAGTTTCTCTTAAACTCACAGTTTTGCTCTGCTGGCTCAAACTACATGGATTCAGTCACGTTTCTGAGAAACGGTTTGCGTTGATTGAGTGAGCAAAACGAGCGAAAATCAGCGTTGTCATCGGAAACGGCACTTTTTCTTACATATAATTAGTAAATAGTAGACTAAAGATTTATTCTGTAGTGAAAATGATGACTTGAACCACATCGGATAAAAGGTCATTGGCCCCAGCACAATAGATCCAACAGGTAGATACGGAAATGAATGCTAATATTACAAGTGTGGGATGACAGTCATGTTATGTACTCCATATCGTTTATGAACTGAAGCATTATGATAGGTGCTTACCGAGTTTGCGAGTATGCGAGTTTTAACAAGTAATATCGCAAGCTTGGATCCAACAGACACACGCCAGATACTGACTGGTTTTTAGGCAGGCAATATGTCAGTATGTGAAGAGCAATAAGTAACCCACTCGTGTGGAGCGAGATGACGCCAACGGAGCGAATGGAGCTAGCGATGTGGCTAGTAACCACATATGTGTTGGTACATTTGGCTTTTAGTGTAAGTAGTATGTGTAGCAGTTTTAAGCATTGTTCCAATTTGTAACTAAACCAGAATGCTAACGATTAGCAGCGAGGTTTGCAACCACTGTTACAATTGCAACCCGATTTAAACCCGTGCACAAACGTTTTCACTAAGTTGCTGATTATGGTGTCGATATATAATGATAGCCATTTTGTGGACCCATAATCATCTCCTTTAACCAAATGAAGAGTTCGTGCATTCCACAATGACGGTTAAGAAATTAAACCTTAAGTTCATAATATGGACTCAGCTGTGGCTTGTTCAGTAGGCCGAACTCCTTTATTTTTTATGTACATTTCAGTTAGTGTTTGGAAACCACATGCTTGCCTGCCTGCTTGGTATTCGTTTGTCTTATAGTTTTGTTGTTTACCATTTATTTTAGTGCGAGGATGAAGAGGCATGGTTGTTGATGACAAGGAACAAGAGGTGTTGCGGGCTGCCATGGCAACGACCACCTCGGCCAGCAAGCAAAATTTAAAATTTTTAAGGAATGGCTTTGCTGGTGTCAAAGGAAATGCAGGTGAGCAAAAAACTGTAATTTGCGAATTAATTTAAAGCGTGGGATTGTGTTCTCACCAGTGGGTGTGGCTCAAAGGCCAACTCGAGGAAATGTGTGGCGTGTGACTATCGCCTTACTTGGCTATTAAAAACCTTTTAAGTGCATAGATTTTCACAAAGTGTTGTGTCAGAAATTTGGTGGCCAATTACTATTATAGTATGTTACTGTGTTTAAAGATTCTGTACGCTTTTGATGACTTTGAATTTCCGTGTTCCTTAACCCCCAAACCTGAGCAAAAGGCACGTTCCTTGATTTAAGCTGTAAGCATCTGCAAACCATTATTCAAAGAAAAATTTATTTTCGTGAAATTGGCTATCTAGCCAGTAATTAGGCAAATGTCAACGTTATTCACACCTCTTTTCCAACAAGAAAATAGCTGTGTCACTAATTGACTTATATGTTGTCAGTTTACCCAAGTCTCCCGATCAAACGAAGTTTTAGCCTTTTCTGTCGTATTGTTATTTTTCCCAAGTTGCCTGAAAATGGCCAACCGCTTTAGCAGTAAAATAAATTTACACAAATTGTTGTAAATTATATGGGTGGCACGATAATTCCATAATATCACGATAAAGGTTTTTGTCGATTTTCGTATCGCGCTTTTTCTGATTTATCGAATTATCGTGCAAACCTGCCGCTGAGTAAATTGTCATATCTTGGAAACCGTAATAGCTAGAAACAAGCAGTTTGCGGCGTTGCGTACGGAATTACAAGCCCCCCCCCTCTCCCCCAACCAGGTGTGCATTACTGTTGATAATCACTTTATCTGATTAGAGAGTTAGTTTAATGCAAACAATATTTAAGCATTTAAGAATTGATTCTACATGGTGAGGAAGTAATGGACAATAGTTGATACATTTTCATGTTTGCTGCCCAAATCGCAAATACCACACAATTCTCATATGTGAAGGTTGCACTGTATGCTTCACCCAAGGTTTTTTTTTTTAATTAACAAAATTGAAATATTTATTCCACCCTCAACATTTGTTTTATCGAGATATTATCGATTATCGAGATAATTTAATAAGTTTTATCTGGATAAAAAAATGTGTATCATGTCACCCCTACTAAATAAATCCTATACTATAAGAGAGAGTTCCCCAGGAAAACGGTAGAGCTGAACGCGAGAGTGACTGACGGAGCGAGTGCGAGCTTCTGAGATCGCCCACTAGATGCCACTACTAACAACTCGCTCTCAAACGAAAGACGAAACTAGGACCAAAGTAGCGCAGGATGCTACTTTTTTGTATGTACGCTAAGAGGTGCTCAACAGGACGAAGTTGAGCATCTCTTAGCGTACACACAAAAAAATGCATCTTACCGTTCCAGTTCAAACGACTACAGTTCCCAATCCTCCTCGCTTTTACCATAACGATCAACAAATCCCAGGGACAGTCATTCCCAGTTACTGGAATCGACTTGCGAGAAGAATGTTTTTACTGCTAGCCTAAAATACTTACCTGTATTTTATATATGCTTTCCAGTTTTGGAAATGCTACCCGTCCCAAACATGAAATTTCTACTCTCCTGGTCCTTGCAATGGCACTCCCCGGGGCTCATGACCACCGCTAGGCGGCGCCCCATTCCCGCTCATTATCACAGTTTGTTTTGGGACGCGACTGAGACAGTCGCTACTACTCTATTCTCTCATCATGAGAAAGCCTACAAGATATACGAAATGTGCTTCTTACCCGGATTATGGGAAGCAAAAGTGTGGAAGAAGATGAATCAATTGGAAACACAAGCTTGGTGTCGCCGATGCAGAGTTTGTGACTTTTCAATTTAGAAGTGTGCCGAAGTGTGCGACAATTTAGCCTAGACGATCGTGACGGTCGAGGCAATGTGGGCAGATTCGACCGAGCGTAGTGGTTTGCATCAGACGGCTAGGGAATTAGCCGTTTTAGGAGGGCATTCATCGTCAAACAACGATATGAATGTATTTGGAATCGGGGGTCGTTTCCGTGATTCCAACGAGTAATGCTCGACTGCTGATAGGAGCGGACGCGTCCTTTGTTTGGGCGCTGTCCGGGTCAGCATCGAACCCGTATCAGGCACCGGTCATGGCGGCATGGTAGCGCCGTGCGTGACAACGAAATGGAAAAGGCGTAGGGGGGATGGAAAGCCAACCAAGCGGCTGTGGTGAAGTAATCGAAACTGGCGACGCAGAAAGGTGTTTCGACGGTTTTGAATGTTTGTTGGTCCACCGGGTCCCGCATTCCGGCGGCTGTTTATTAGTGCTGCGGACATCGTTCCAGTCCGGGTGACCGGCGGCCCAGTCCGGGTCAATGGCGGGCTGGTGACCGGCGGCCCAGTCCGGGACAATGGCGGGCTGGTGACCAGCGGACAGTCCGCCGGGTCACTGGCGGACGGGTGGCGAATTGGCTATTGTTTACCATCCAAGAGAAGGTGTGCCACCATGGAGATTGTGATGAGCAGTTTGTAGACACGACCGACTTAGTGTTTATTAACGGCATTTCGTTCAGTGTGTGGGTCGATGGAATCGTGATGTGTGACGCTTACAGTGTGCGTCGGCCGTTCGTGAACACGATCGGCCGATCAGACAGACGGTGGAGCGTTAATTTTGTGTGACGAAACCGCGATGTGTCTGTGCGTGGGAAAGTAGTTTTCTTATTTAAACTATTTTCTGGTAGCTTATCGTCTCTGTATGACACGGGCCGATCGAGTTATTACAGTTATTTTTTTTTTATTTGTGAAACAAACAGCCGGTTTCCAATGGAATGTGGCTGGAGCCAAATACAAAAAAAAAAAAAATTTTCAACATTATTGGATCCATGCCATATAATATGGACACACGCAAAGCGTCGGGTCCGGACCAGACGGTTGGGTTATGAGTGTGGTGTTTCCGAAAGCTTCACGGGAATGGCTGCCTTCGTGAAAGGGATGCACGGTTTGGGAGACGTGCTTAGTTGCAGCACCTCCTACCTCTCGGGCCTTTCCACTCCAGTCGGGAATGACTTGCAGTTGGCCAGTCAGTATTACATCTACATGTGCTCACAGATTATAATGTATGTATTCTCTAGAATGGCAGGTTGTGCTACCTGTCCATGTTCCCAAGTGAAAGTTGGGACATGTCGGTCAGCTTTATCGGTTTGTAATAGTTTGTACCGATAAAGTGGTGTATATTGTTGTACGGTGACGTCCGGGGTAGGTATGATTAGGGCATGCAGGCCCTCACCACGACGTCCAGGTAAGGGGGGGGGGTGGCAACCCCACCCCAGCCCTCTATTTTGACCATAGTGTGTTACAGTAAGAGTCTAGTGTATGGTTGGTTACGAGTATTGTTTCCAAATTGGTTTATCATTGAAACATTGCTAGTTGTGTTTGATGGTTGGTGTTAGTCTAACACCTTGGGAAATGTGACAGTGATTCGAGGGCTGGCCTGATGCGCAGTACCCTTGAATCACAATACGACAGGGATGGAGAGATGGTAGATGCTCTCAAACTTGCTTGTTACTGTTCTTGGTGTGTTGTTGTGGAAGTTTAACTTAAGTCGTAGTCACATTATCGCTGCTCTCCCAGTCTTTTCTGCGTGAGGGCAGTTGATGGATCCCATAGCGCCAAAAAATCGTCAACCACTGGTATATCCAGGCGGTAGTTGATTACATCCCGAGCGCTAGACGAAATGGCACATGTAGCAGTCACAGACCGCTGGTGCACATGGGTGTCGCAGTTTTTAACCGCGGGCACGCCATATCATGCGTGGTATTTTATATATAATGTATTAATTTTGATTGCATGTTAATCTTAAAATTGAGATTAATTTAATCTTCCATTATTAATATAGTATTGGTAAGACAATCTTGAGTAAGGTTTGAGTCTTGAGTTTTTTGTCAAAGCCTACTAAAGTAACGCTTTGTCATTTCCACACATTCAAGGGAGATAGTTAATTATACACTTTTGTCATACCCCAATGATGAAAGTTATATATTTATAAGCTTCATGTTAAGCTTAGTGGAAGTCAATTAGTTCTCTGCAATTGATAGTCGCTTGGCCACAGCATATGTTCCATGTAACTTGGGTTATGACTGTTGGTGATTCGATGCTTGGAATGTGTGGTGTCGCCAGTCGCATTCACTGCTGTGGATATTCTTAATTTTAACGAGTAAAATTTGGCAATTAAATGGTATGGATTTTGGTTATTCGTGTTGCGGATAAAACTTCCTCCTAAAGGAGTATGGTTTTGGCGATGAATAATTGTTGAACATTGCTAAGTGCTTACCACTTAGTTTCAAGATTTCATTTATTTTTATAATTAATGATTTATAATTGGCAAAGCGACTTGGTCGGCATTTAATTATAAACCTCATAATTTTGCCAACCTTTTGGTAATTTTAGCCTGTATCTTATGAGGTTTTAATAGTTTGGAATTATTGCACTTGCTACTCACTTTCAAGTATCACTTTCTTGATTGAATTTTGGACGAACCATGTATGGGTTACCAGCTGGCGAGCAATTGGCTTACGGCCCTGGTGGCTGACAGGCCGAAGACAGTTACACTTTACTTGGTGTCAACCTGGAACTGACATTTCACGGTTTTATTGGAAATATTAGCCTAACGACTCAGAAAATTGGTAATAGGGTAAAAATAAGATCTGTGATGTAGCGTAAAGTTTATTTGGGAAGTTCGTTTACGGTGGCTTTTATAGCAGCATTGCCTGTGCATGGGTGAATTAACATGGTATTTACCACTAGGCTACCATTATTGGATGATGGAATTCTGCGGTGTTTTCATGATCGGCGAGGGACATGTTCTAACATTGCCTAGACTTGGTAGGGTGTTTTATGACTACGTGTTTATGAATTCGGGGGAAATGTGATAGTGATTCAAGCATCCATGCTAAGTCTACCGTATCTAGGATACACGAAAAAGTCAGTTATTCGACAAAATGTGTGAAATCGTGTATTTTGTCTGATTTTCACTAAAAACACGCATTTCATCAGGCATTTTTAGATTCTGTTCAGACAATTTAACAAGCCAAATATTAGACACTTTGTAGATTTTGCTTGTATGGATTCAAGGGATAGCTTGACACGCTGTACCCTTGAATGACAATGCGACAGGATTGGAGAGGGGTTGGCAGCCATGACCATAGCAGTTCGTTTGTTCTGGTGCATTGTAGTTGGAGTTTATGTATACTAGTCGCTGTCACGTTATCGCTGCCTTCCCAGACGAAAGATAAATCTGGGCAAGGTCAGTGGGTGGTTCCAGTGGCGGTTATACCCGTGAAGTTACCCAACGGGGGAAAACTTCGCCACATCAGTAGATTTGGAGGACGATGAGATACGTCGGCTCTGGGGGCTGCCTCGTCGACACCAGCTCGGGGGACGGACTGGTGAATCTACAGGACAATGTTACCCCACCGGGCTCACCTAGACGGGACGGCAGTGTGGATATCACCGGGTATGGTGATGACGAGTCATCGCCTATACATAAAAGATGACATTGGGCACGATCCTAACAGTGTGGTTTTGGGGCCTGCCCCACAAATCTCCGACCAGGTATCGATGGGGACTGGCCGGACCAAGTCCGGACTGGAATCCTTAGCTTTCAGTAGTGGCCAGGAGGGAGACAAGAACGGACAGGAATGCCCGGACTCGATCGTATCCCAGTCCTGGTCTAAGGCATGGAGCAGCGGACAGCCGATGTCGGTCTGCACACAGTCCGGGTCTCGGCTAACTTCGCAGTCCGGGTCAAAGCCGAGTGCGGACAATCCCAGCTCAACCTTGCAACCGCACATTTCGTGGGGCTTGCTAGTATCGTGGGACAGCCAGTGGGCAACTTTTGGTGGCCAAGGGGCGGGGTCATTCGTTTACAACTGGCAGAACTATGGACACTGAAGTCGGCGGACCAGGTCGACTTCCCTTACCAGCATCTGGGCAGCACACTCCACCCAAACCTTACGCCCCACACCATCACGCCAGCAGGTTGTGAAAAGTGAGCGTGTTAAAGGAGGATCATCCAAGGGAGTCTCCAACGTGGTGGGGGAGTGTCACCGCGACTCTTCCTTACAGATCTATGAAGGAATGTGGAGAGGGTAGTTTGAGTGGTGCAGTGTTAAGACGGTTAGTGCATCACAACCTTAACCATGGGAACTTTACGAGTTGTTAGTTCTCTATTTGACCAGGGTTTGACACCATGTGCTATCAAGGGTGCAGGGTTGGCAGGCGGGGGGAAGCAAGGAGACATATGTAAGCAGTGTTGTCGCGAGTTACCCAGTCCTTCGGTGTACTATGCCCTATAGGGCGAATACTGTGCCCTTAGGGGGACCCTCCATGCATTCTGCATATTCTGGTCTCCCCCCCCCCTCCCCTGTTTAAGCGGTGGCACGATGCCTTCCCCAGAAACCTCACTTTTACCCTTGAGACAGATGAGACACCGACAACAGTTGTGGTGTCAACTTTAACCCCTTCATTGGAACCAGGATTCTCGGATAGGTTCTCTGCCCCCCGAGCGGTGAGGGCCTTCCTCACTTGACCCAAAAGGTTATGTGAGGAAACTGAAGCTGTAGGGATTTCGTACCGTGGAGATAGGCCACGAGTCCCGCTGTTCGTAAAGCTCACGAAGGATGGTGGGTACTTTACGCGCGACCCTGCATCACCAGGGCTCTAAGGTAGAGCGATAGGCAGAGCTTTCACAGGAGCACGTCGCTCGGACACTCCTGCCAGGGGGCGGTGTTACATGCACGGGGTTCATACCAGGGTAACATCTTGGGCGCTAACAGCTGGAACGCCGTTGGAGGAAAATATCGAAACTGGTCGCTGGGGGAACCGCAATACCTTCATCGCCCACCATCTACAGCGTGTGGGAACCCCCTTATCAGGTAACAGAGGGTATCAATTCACCGCGGCAGGTAAAGTAGTGAAGTATTAAGGTAAGGGTTGTAGGTTATCTACCGGACCTGAAGGGTCTACAGTTGCTTACTGCGTTCACACATGTTCCACTTTGTGTGATTTCGGTAGGATGGTCTTGCAAAGGCGTGGGTTCGACGCCACCTATTTAGGTAGGACAAAGTCAGCATATATAAAATACAGGTAAGTATTTTAGGCTAGCAGTAAAAACGGGGTTTTACCCCTAAAAATAGTTTTTACTTAGCCTAAAATACTTACCTGTAGGAACCCACCCTCCTCCCGCGTCGAACCGTCTAGAACGGGGAGACAAACTGTGATAATGAGCGGGAATGGGGCGCCGCCTAGCGGTGGTCATGAGCCCCGGGGAGTGCCATTGCAAGGACCAGGAGAGTAGAAATTTCATGTTTGGGACGGGTAGCATTTCCAAAACTGGAAAGCATATATAAAATACAGGTAAGTATTTTAGGCTAAGTAAAAACTATTTTTAGGGGTAAAACCCCGTTTTTCTCATGGCCAGCTGTATGTGGCAGCATCAAGAGCTTCAAACCCAACAAAATTATACATATTGCCAGACCATGATAAAACAAGAAATGTTGTTTACAAACAAGTTTTACAGTGACTTAACCACACTTCACTGGATTAGGATCCCGGGCGAAGCTGGGTACTACAGCTATTATAATATAAAAGAAAGAGGAAAACAAGCAAAACTGAGAAAATCGTACATAAAAAATAACATAGTACAGTAAGCCACCTTTATGCACTTACGTTTCGTCAGAGTGGCTTGACCCGGATTCAAACTTGCATCCCATTGTATTTATTTGTATTCCCTCTCCATTGCCTATGTCCGCAAGGATTCTCGGTCGAATGGAGCCCTGGTCATTGCCGTGAATTTAATAACGGGTTGAGTGAGTCATCTTTATTCCAGTGGAGGAGTGGCCATAGTGATAAAGGTGATGGCAGTTATATGGGAACGAATTGGGTTGCCGGTTCGAATCCGGGTCATGCCACTCCGACAAAACGTAAGTGCATAAAGGTGGCTTACTGTACTACGTCATTTCGAGTGCATGATTTTCGCGGTTTGACTTGTTTTCCTGTTTCCTTTAGCTGTAAAAGACACGTGTCTTGTGGTCGCCATGCTCACATATATTTTATCCGGATAGGATGGATGTTAATGCTATCGCTGAATCTTGGCAAGCAACACACTAGCATGTGTCTTAAATGAGCTTTATCACATTTTTTAATTCGTGGTTTACAATGCACAGGTGTGTGCTATTCTTGTAGACCTACTCTCCGTTCCAGCATGGCGGTGACTTTCACTATGTTTGAGTACCTTTCCAATGTTGACATTGACCTCCATTATCAGTGGTTGATCAACATTTCCAAGTGGTTGTCTCTTAATAACTCGTTCATCATACTTGAGCTCCTATTGTCGTTTATTTGCAACCATTTCCTTATCATGGTCGAGTTCAATAATTGCAGGTGGCAGTTCTACTTGGAAGTTTCGTCGTAGGCCTAATGAGCTTTCGTATGTTTCTGCAACGCTGTGATAATTCCCCGAGTGAAACTCATTACTTGCTTGGCGAAACTTGAGCCAAAAGGCAACTTTTGGCTCTGGCTGATAAGAAGGGTAACATGCCAGAGCAAGACAAGGGATATTAACATTATTATAAAATTTCAGAAAGTGTGGAAGCTCGTTAATTTAAGACAAAAAAACGTTTCTAATTGGTATTTAGGAACTACAATGCAGCAGTTTCCTAAATATTCTTGGCTTTCTCATGGTTGTGATGTAAATGGCCTCAAGCTGTGGTGCAATCAGCCATGACAATTTTATTTTAAAAAATTGTAATAGCCCATTTGATTGGTAACTGGCAAGAATCTGTGGCAAAGTCCCAACCAGACCTGTTAACCACGGTAGTGTGAATAAGTACCAACCTCCTTGGGCAGCTATGTGATCTATTCTAGAAGCCAGTGGCCCTTACTGTTTGTCCGTTTCCCCGTCCGAAACCCTGTAGGTCTACTTCCCCTCCCCTTTTTATTAGGGATGTGCCGATTATCGGATTCATATTGGTATTGCCAGTTATCGGAGGCAATTCTGATGTATCGGTACCGCCAATGTCCACTTCCGATGTGCCAATACATCGTATAGGATCACATATAAGCCGAACTTTTTTTGACATATACAGAAACGACGATAACTTCGCTAAATATTGACCGATTTTGACGTTCAAATCACCATTTTAGCCCTTTTTTCGCCAGCTTTCCATTGGTGCAAACCACAAGTCATTAGCTCCACCCGTTCTGAAGTTACATATAAAAAAAAACATTTAACTTATATTTTTTAACAAACGTGGCTTGCAAATAGAAAAGAAAAAAAAGCTGCTCATTGGTATTTTAGGACTAGTATAACTATCGTAACATAAAGTGCTCGTCTGTTGATTAATTTAAATTAATATTGATTGACATTTTCACATGTTTAGATTTTTGCATTTACAATTGTGCAGAAAATGTTTGGCTGCATGCACTTTTTTTTGTGGGGTAAGGTCTGGGGAAAATGGTTGCAGAGAAAAAAGCTTTGTACTACAAATTTTTTAATTTTGTTTAATATTTTTGTGAGGCTACGTTAAACGTAAGTTTTTTTTTTCTGGCAGTACATCGGCAGCAGAAACTGTATCACTTTCATTTTTTGCAAAATAATCATTATTTGGTGTTATATTGGCATTCCGTTTTAACAGTAACAGTATCGGTACATCGGCAAAAAAGCTACATTGGCACATCTCTACTTTTTGTACATACTACTTCTGTAGTGTAATAAGATTCAAGAGTATTGGTTCATCCATACACATATTACTTTGCTTCGGATGCATAAGGCTTGGGCCATTTTTTTTTAACAAGAAAAATTTCATTAAAAATATTCCAATAAGCTGAATAAGCTTATTTCTGATTATTTCTGAATAAGCTGTAGACGTTCACATGAAAAATTCAATTTGAGTTTTTTTTTTTTTTACACTAGGCTAATGATTTAAAAAAAAAAAGAGCAGAATTTGACTTTTTCCGACAAATTGTTTCGTATGTTTAAAGAAGTGATGACCCAATGAACGAAGGACTTTTAAAAACTTAGCAGGCAAGTTAGCAGTGATGACAGTATGGTTGCTTAATGAAAGTGTCGGGGGTATTTTTCAGTGCATCTGGTTTAAAGCTAAAAATAAAATAAGTGAATCTGTTAAGGAGGAAGAATGTCCGGTTTTGAGGTGTTTTGGAACTAATTCATTTACATGTTTTGTGTTTCTTAAATTGGTTCTTTGTTGAACTCTTTTGAATTCTTTTACTTCCGTATTTATCGCTTAGAACATAATAAAAATCGACTCGTGATGCTCTAAAATCGGCAAAGCAAAAATCCCACTAGAAACCGCAAGTTAAATGGTTCTAGCCGGAGAGTTTTAAGATTGTTTCGAAGCGTAGGTGGTAGAACTAGTAGTTGTTATATTCCAGGAAGCAAAAAGTGGAACGGTGAGTCAGTGGCGAAGGTTTGAGGTGATGCCTGCCGCTGCATGGATGAAGAACCTGTATCTGAAGCTTATCTCAATTTTTAGGTTGAACCAGATTTGAGGCCCCCCTGCAGTGCAGATTGGTGGTGTCTCCAAGCTATAAAGATGGAGTGGTACATTGGCCAGGATTTTTTTTTTGGCCTGCATTTTATTTCTTTGTTTCCCATCCATCTTAAAGGGAATGACAGATAAGCTAGCTTTCGGTTGCATTATTTATGTCTGAATCAGAACGATACTGCTAATGTGAGGCTTGATGTGATTGCCTCTGGCCTGACCTTCCTTTCTTCCTCCACCTTGCTCTCCCTCACTTGCTTCTGGGATTTTGTGGAGGTGGTTTTCTTTTTCTTCTTTTTACTATTGGTGGAGCTTAGTTGTGGTGTTTTACTAACGTTCTGGCACTTTCTTCGGCTGTTTTCGTTAGTTGCTCTTAAAGGATAGTAAGCTGTGTGGCAAGGTGATGGCAAGTATTTCACCCCGAAATTACGGTGCCCCCCCTCCCCCCTCCCCTAGAAAAACTCAATAAAAATGTTCAACATCCCTAGGCATAAAAATAATCACCAATAAATACAAATAAAAGATAAATACAGAAAAAAATACCGTAATAACTGCGTTGTTACATGGATATTACTTTGCAGAAACAGGAAAACAATCACGCTATATTGAAATGAACACAATCAATACATTTGTTGGTTGCCTAATTGTTCGATAAACACATCCTTAATAGGGTAATGAATGACGTTTGCCTTCATCGGGCTAAAAGAAGTTTGAGTTTTTCCTTGGTACATAGACAGCAACATAGGAAGGAAAGAACTGGGACATTTTTTAGCTTGATGAAGACAAACGTTGTCACCCCTATTAAGGACTAGGGGAAGCCCGTGCTACGCACGGGTGGTGTTTGATGCACCGTTAAAAACACTGGGACGATTTCCTTCCTCATGTGTTTGTTACGGAATGCGTGTATCCCGACTATGTGTTTTTGCGTACCCTGGCTAGCTAACGGTGTTTTTCGTTTGCTTCACTCCCTCATTCAGCGTATCCCTTGTTCCGGAGTCCATACACTTACATTACATGATTCTTTCGTGCAAAAATGGTTTGAATACGCGTTTGTCCATGTGAAATAAGTAAATACGCCTTTGTGGATGTGAAATAATAAATACGCCTTTGTATACCGGAAATAAATAATCACGCCTTTGTACACCTGAAATAAATAAATAGGCATTGGAGACATTGTAAGGGAGGATTAAACAAACGAAGCTTCAACAATCAGCAAGAGGGCGAGCGGACTCATTCTTCGCACGGTAGCAAAGAAAAAGGGCGAGCGACCGACAATGAAAAGGGATATGTGCTCTATCAATTACTTGCGGCCGTCTTGTGGCGGCCGTCTTGTGGC
>JAHWFP010092876.1:84460-109701 GCA_023313725.1 Lithobius niger | reverse complement strand
CAGGGACTCCTTCCTTTAAAGTACCCGATCTGGCCTGACCTGCCTGCACCACCAGTCATGTGCCCGAACCATGCGAACAAGACGTAAACACAGACCGATGATGCTAGCCGACTTCGTGTGCCCTAGCCGAAAAAGTAAACACACTCCGTCATCGTAGCAGCTAACCCGTCCTTCGTGCCCCCGAACCATCCGAAGAAGACGTAGAGCACTCAGACCGCAGAAAGCAAGTCAGTAACCGTTGCCACCCCAGTACTCCTTAAATTAGGACACCGAGGTGGTTGAGAGCGATTCGGCGGGTCTGCACGGCTAAACAGAACCCTCGACTCTCAGCAGGTTTTCTTGGCATGGGAGAATAGCACATCCGTTTGTTTTGGACGCACCAACCTGCTCTCCCCATTCCTTCGGCCGCCAACGTTTTCCACCTCCATTTATCGTTCGAAAATGGCATTCCTTCGGCCCACTTTTCAATGCTCTGTATCTCTCACCGAGTGTGGGTCTGAACCTTCACGGTTGAAGTTGACATAGTTTGTTAGCATGTGGCTAAACTTGGTGTTGAGAAGTAATCTTCCTCCATCTCCGTTCGTGAGCGCGAGTCATTTGGACTACTTAGGGCTCCAGATCACAAGAACATCGGTCGTAAGAGTAAGGTTCCGACCTGATCAGAGTCGTTATTTAAACCTAAGACCGAGGCAAAAGCAATGTGGACTCCCAGTTTCACCCAAATAAGACCGCCAAGCACATGGACTGCTTTCATTTAGTGCACATCAAGATCACGTAACCACGAAGGGCCGATCTCTATCGGTGCTGGAAAGACTGACGCCAAGGACATGGCCGATGTTCCCAAACACTGCTTTCATTTAGTGCACCTCAAGATCACGTAACCACGAAGGGCCGATCTCTATCGGTGCTGGAAAGACTGAATGTGCCGG
Source organism: Lithobius niger (assembly GCA_023313725.1). NCBI lineage: Eukaryota > Metazoa > Arthropoda > Chilopoda > Lithobiomorpha > Lithobiidae > Lithobius > Lithobius niger. The sequence continues at coordinate 108,772 of JAHWFP010092876.1, read as the reverse complement.
GACCATCAAGTCACTCGCTTATCACTGAACGTGTCAGGAATCACCAAGTCTCGCTTCTACTGCTTTCAAACCACACCTCGCTTCTACCGACTTTCATTTAGTGCACATCAAGATCACGTAACCACGAGGGGCCGATCTCTATCAGCGCTGGAAAGTCTGAAGGTGTCAGTCTGCCTACCGGACAAAATGTGAAAATAAGCCGAAGGGTACATCACACAAAGACCGGCAAAGCAGACCATTACCCGTTCTAGTTGTTTCTCTCTGGGCTTTCTCTTTCCTCACTTCATTCATGCCCTCATACTTTGAATCATCGGGCACTTTCACTCATCAGAGCTCACCTCCGTCCTGTCGCTTGCTCAGCATGCTACCCTTGCCTACCCGCCCATGGCCCGAAGACCGACGGAGCAAGATTACGGTAGGGCTGGGCCGATAGAAATTCATGCCCTCATACTTTGAATCATCGGGCACTCTCACTCATCAGGCTCGCCTTCTGACCCTGCTGTTCAATCAGCTCAATTCATCATCACTTCTTGGACTCAGCCGACACCAAAGGGGGATTTGTTGCGGATAAGTATTCATACCTTCGGCACCGAGGAGCGGCATTGCGTGCAAGCATTCACGCCTTTGGTTGCCAGCCTACCTTCGGGCTATGATCGGTTCTCGTCTCCAGACCATTTGCGGCATGGCCTTTGGGTAAAATGCAACTTGGCACCTTCTTTTCCCATCATCTGCCGAAGATCAGGCATTCCTCCGGCCAAACATGCACTCATTCTGCCAAAAGCCCTTTCATACCACATGTCTACTTCAATAACCCAAGGTCCGAGATGTATTTGGCGTACCGTGGCTTTTCGGTCGCCTCGAGTTGCCCTCCATATGTAAGATTTGGACCCCTACATCAGCGTTGCTAACGCAAAAGAAGGGGATTCTTACTAACGAAAACGAGATTCTCTACCCCGTGCCAAAGTGCGGTTTCGCGGCATGGAGTAGCCAAAGCCCTGAACAAATCCTGCTCTGATCGGTTGCAAAACCAGGCTCGGCCCTGCGAGGTTTGGGAGTGCACCTAGCGTTGCTAACCGAAAAATCTTTGACAACCACAGGAACAGTTATTTCTCCAGTGTGTCCTCAGACAAATTACCTCGATTCTTTGGAAACTACCCGCAAGCCATTTGATGCCATCGACACACCTGTTGCTAGCTCTCAGCCCCGACACCAAAGGGCGTTTTGTTGCGGATACAACTTCACTAACTTCGGCACCAAGGAGCGGCATTGCGTGCAAGCATTCTCGCCTTTGGTTGCCAGCCTACCTTCGGGCCGTGATCAGCTCTCGTCTCCTGACCATTTGCGGCATGGACTTTAGCTAAAATGCGACTTGGCACCTTCTTTTCCCATCACCTGCCGAAGTTCTGGGACTCCTTCGGCTAAAAAGCAAGCATTCAACCTCGAAAGCCACAGCCGCCTCATCTCTCGGCCGAGCGTGGAGCCTTTCCCATGTGGCGGTACTCTAGGTCCATGCCTTCGGCTAAAATGTGACCAGGCGCCTTCTTTTCCCATCAGCTGCCGAAGATCTAGCACTCCTTCGGCTAAAATGCGACCTGGCACCTTCTTTTCCCATCATCTGCCCAAGGTGTGGCACTCCTTCAGCTAAAATGCGAGCATTCAGCCTCAAAGCCACGGACGCCTCATGCCTTGGCCGAGCGTGGAGCCTTTTCCACGTGACTGCACTCTAGGTACATGCCTTCGGCTAAAATGCGACCAGGCGCCTTCTTTTCCCATCACCTGCCGAAGATCTGGCACTCCTTCGGCTAAAATGTGACCAGGCGCCTTCTTTTCCCATCACCTGCCAAAGATCTAGCACTCCTTCGGCTAAACTGCGACCTGGCGCCTTCTTTTCCCATCATCTGCCGAAGATCAGGCATTCCTCCGGCCAAACATGCACTCATTCTGCCAAAAGCCCTTTCATACCACATGTCTACTTCAATAACCCAAGGTCCGAGATGTATTTGGCGTACCGTGGCTTTTCGGTCGCATCGAGTTGCCCTCCATATGTAAGATTTGGACCCCTACATCAGCGTTGCTAACGCAGAAGAAGGGGATTCTTACTAACGAAAACGAGATTCTCTTACCCGTGCCAGAGTGCGGTTTTGCGGCATGGAGTAGCCAAAGCCCTGAACAAATCGAGCTCTGATCGGTTGCAAAACCAGGCTCGGCCGCGCGACGTTTCCAGGTGCACCTAGCGTTGCTAACCGAGGCAAATGAACCACCAGGGAAGATCGTCCAAGGCATGCCGAAAGCATCCCTACACTCTCGGGGAGACACAGGACAGAGTCACACTTTGATCGGCCAGCTAGTACAGCCACTACAGCTAGTACAGCCAGAGCTACAGTGAGACTACTGTCCCTATATACTATGTGGAAGTGCACCTAGCGTTGCTAACGCAGGTCAAATCGCGAACCAGAAGTGCTAGAGGTCTGAATTTTGGAAGGTAGATAGGTCTTTTCATGGCCGATCTAACAAGCCTAACCCCATCAAAATCGGACGAATAGTTTTCGAGCTATTCGAAAAAAACCCTGCGACCACGTAAAAAAACGCTTGCTGCCCCTCGGGTGGCTTCTCCCGCGTACACTCGAAACCAGCGTTGCTAACGCAGGAAAAATGAAAAGTGGTCGGATCGCCGCCAAAAGCGGCATGCACCCGGGGGACGATGCGAAATGGACGGCCCCAGAAGATGGGCTCCGTGGCCCCAACCCTGTTTTGCTGGTCACCCCAAAGGCTCTTTTCGTAGCATTACGGAAGGTACAACAAATCGGTTAAAGTGTCGGGGCTGAAAAACTGGTCGTGTAAACTTGATGAAACTCGGTGTGAGGGTAGCCCTCGTCCGTACGCACATTTTAAGCCCAACCACAAGTTCGTGAGACCTCTGTGAGCCGAGCTATTCGAACAAGACCCCGTTTGGACGGATGTTAACCGTCACCGTTTGGCCATCGAAATGTGAGCCGAGCTATTCGAACAAGACCCCGTTTGGACGGATGTTAACCGTCACCGTTTGGCCATCGAAAAAATGGCTAAGTCCCACATATGGTCAAACGGTCGGGGCTCAAAAACTGGTCGTGTAAACTTGATGAAACTCGGTGTGCGGGTAGCCCTCGTCCGTACGCACATTTTAAGCCCAACCACAAGTCCGTGAGACCTCTGTGAGCCTAGCTATTCGAACAAGACCCCGTCAGGACGGATGTTAACCGTCACCATTTGGACTTCAGAAAAAAAGCCAGCCCTGGTATTCCAGGGACTGGCGTTGTTGGGAGAACAGTCAGTCTGATGCTGACAAATCCACCAGTACGAAGTTACCTGTTGGGACTTAGTCTCTGGCAGCATGGAACGGATGTTAACCGTCACCATTTGAACTTCAAAAAAATGGCTAAGTCCCACTAACCTAACCTAACCTCACCTAACCACAGGTATGCTGTTTCTCCATAACCACTCGTGTTTTAGGTATGAAACTTGGTAGCCAGGGGTATTTCGTCCTCCTAAAGCGATCTAGCCTATCCCCAGGGTCGTAGCTCGTTTCCTTCGTCCGCTATTGACGGTCGAAGTATTTAGGCCTATATAGGCCTATATAGGCCTACAGTCAAAGCCGGTTTATTTAATAGCGCTCCTTCTACTAGGGCTGTGGGTCTGAATTTTTTTGGACGTCCTGGGGGTATGGCCAGCTAGGCGCCCACCGAGTTTGAAGGGTTTAGGACGAATGGTTTGCCGTTGGCGAACTTGAAGGTCTGTGTAGGTGTTGAAGAAGTTTGCTGCAATAGCCTGCGGGACGTCTTCCCGCAACTTGGGTGCTGGTGTCCCTTGCACCGGGGAAGTGCATGGTTGAAAGCCAGACGGCTAGATTGACGGCCCCAGAAGATGGTGACCCCAGAGGCAACAGCACGCGGGATGACGGACACGTGTTCCCGCAACTTGTCTGCTTGCATCCCAGGGCTAAAGACCGGTGTGCTTTGCACCGGGGACGTGCGGGGTTGAAGCCAGACGGATACAAATATGAGCGTTACAGTGGCACTTTGAAACTGAAACTAGCCGCTACACCAAATACAGCTACATCTTTAAACGGGCGCAGGATGGTTAGGAGACTAAACTAAACTAAACAATTTTGCTTAGGATTGATGGAAAGAATAGATCCCCACCTTTCAGAATGTCCTATAATGGTCGCGTCCTTTCTTGAGTCCTCCCATGATAAACGCAAATTATCGAGTGAGCTGTACTGGTAACACGGCGCACTGACAGAGCTGAAAAAAGTGGCGGCCACTCCACCACGTTCTAAACTTCAAGGAAAAGCTATCACAGTCAAGCCAGGGAAGTAATTCTAATCGTTGCGCGTCGATATCAGCGGGATGTTTTCCCCAACGGTATATTAGAAAGTAAGAAGGATTCATTAAAGGCTACTGGAGTAAGTTATTCTACCGTAAATAGAATGCAAGAACAACAAATTTGGCTTTGGAAGAATCGCCCTGAGCTTGACTGTTGATCCAAACAAAGTCTTTTGTAAAAGCACAAATAGTGATAAGAGCCAGACGTCCTGTTTTATCTCGTAGTACTGAATAATCATTTGTTTCCCACTTATTTTTTCTAAAAAGTAATATATACAAAATTCTCCTCCCCCCCCCCCCCCTGAAATCAATCAAATTTTGTACGATTTGAGGGGAAAAAAGAAATAACTACAACTTATAACTAAATTTACAACTCTGGAGACGCACAAGTAGACAATAAGTTTTTCAGAATGAAAACCGTGAATTACAATTTGACCAGCAATTTCAGAGAACAAGAATTATATAAAATGTTCCCTGAAATTGTAGGTCTCTTTCTGATTAGTTTTGTCTGAGACCCAAAACTAACGACAAGAATGAACAACTCAAGTGGTTCTTTATTTGTGAGCCTGTGAATTTTCATGGAGATCACGAGTTGCCGTCAGGGCGTCTTACACCCACAAAATGGGGGGGGGGGGGCAAATTTTTTCCAACTAGGGGACACTAGGGGACTGGGAGAGCGCTGGGGGACGCTGTAATAAGTCTGAGACAACAGCTGGAAGACCTAAATTGACACTCTTTAAAAGGAAGGGATGGTACCAGACGGCCCGCCGTCCGCGCACAAGCCAAAATCGTGTTTATTTATGGGAAATTGAGATAAGGCGGGGGGGAGGGGAGGCACGTGTCTCCCCCCCCCCCCCGATTCCCCAATAGCACAACGCCCCTGGTTGCAGTGTAATAAGTTTGGAAATACGAGTTGAAAATAACCCAACCTAGTGTTACATACACTAAGAATCTCGTAAGGGTTATCATTCGCAAAATCATTTTTGTTTTCAAGTAAAGAACATAAACAAGTATTCTTTCTTAACCACTTATGCCTCCAGTAGCAACGTTTATTTCCGTTTTTTTTTTTATTAACACGAAAAACCTTTTTTTAAGCGTAATTCGCGCCTGCTATGGATAAAAAAAAGAAGGTTTTTTTCTCTTCTGCTGGCATAGCACACGCCTACCAATGAACGGATTTCAGCAGCTGGCCGGTCGGCTTTCTCGCGAGCAGTCTACAATGCTGGTTACATGCAGGGAGCTCCACTGCTGCTGGCAAAAAAAGTCGATGACAGTTTTTCAGAGGACTCAAGAACCGGCGCGTATTATAAGTATGTCCATTTTGGGCTAGCAGAAAGCTCACAAGAACAAACATTTACTTTCGCTAAACACCATTACCTTAACACCATAATCTTTAAATATATGTACGACATTACCTAGCTATAAGCTAAACAATTTTTGTTAGGATTGATGGAAAGAATAGCTACCCACCTATTAGAATATCCTATGAATGTTCATTTCGGCTTATTAGAAAACTGGCAAGAACACTTTGAAAACGAAAATCACCATAAGCTGTCACATGTCATTACAACTTCGCCTTTAAATAGGTATAGGGCGGTTCCTATCTAAGTTAAACAATTTTGGTTAGGATTGATGGAAAGAATCGGTCCCCACCTTTCATAATATCCTAAGCATGTCTATTTTGGGCTATTAGAAAGCTCGCAAACGCACTTTTGTACCATAGGCCACTATAAAACCAGATGAACAAAGGAGCCCTTGTTCAAATTAAGGGTGGTAAACTAGAAATACGATTTTGGGTTTCACCTAAAATATGCATATCACTTTGCTTGTCCAGAATGTGTGCTAAACGGACTTGCTTTACATAATGCTTTTGATTTGTTGCCGGTTAAGAAGGTACAGCTGATCCGTGTAAATCACCCCCACCCTAGGGGGAGGGGCTGGAACTTAATATCACAGATATTTTTTCCGAGGTACCCGACATGTGCATCCATACCAAATTTCATGCTTTTCACAGAAAGTGAACAATTTCATCAATTTTGGGCCTAATGTCTTATGATTTTCGAAATCATGCGGCTAGTGTCCGGACCCACACCCTACTGGCTTTTAATATGTTTAGTATGAAGGCCTAACAGACATTTTTGGCAAAAGAAATAAACGTTTGAATTTAATGAATTTCTACCCACCAAAATTTTGAGCTTCGTTGACTGAACTACAAGGTATTAATATAGCATTAAATATATGGGAAAAAACATCCTTTGGTTCTAGTATATTTGCTGACATCAAAGCTATGAGGCGCCGTTTGGGACATAATTAAGTTGCCTAAATTATGTATAATGTGGCGAATATATAAAATATTTTGTGCATATATACAATATTTTGTCAAACATATAAATATTTTAACATATATAAAATTATGTTCCATATATAGAATATTTTCCATATATAAAATATTTCACGTATATAAATTTTTTCCACATATAAATTATTTTCCATACATAAAATACTTTCCATATATAAAATATTTTCCATATATTAAATACTGTCCATATATAAAATTTTTTCCATATATAAAATGTTTTCCATATATATGCAATTTTTTCCATATATATGAAGTTTCCTCGTGCAATCCTCATATATAAAGTTTTTGTGCGCATCAATCTGCGCAGGTCTCCGCCCAAGGTGAGCAACGCCATCTACCGGCAGACAGTGCAACTATGGCCTTGTTGCGGCGTTAGCTCCTGTTGCCTATTAACGCAACAGGACAGAACAGAACGCAATTCATTTGCAAGTAGGCTTCAAATTTAAAGCAGTTTTGAGAAAAAGCGTAAAATAAAATGTTCGTTTAAATATTGTGTTAGTATGCTTACACCATGACAGAAAAAAGTAGGAATTAATTACATCTGTGCTATAAAAATGAAATTTCGTAGCACAGTATCATTTCTACGATAATTACTTCTTTCTGCCATGGCGTTAAGCTTACTTTTAATACTAAGGCACCATTTAAAGTCACGTTTTTATTTTTAAGAGTTTCTTTCAAAACAGCTTTAAAATTGATGCTTATTGCAGGTAAGCTGCCTTCTGTTTGCGGGCAGTAGGAGCTATCTTGCCAGGCTTAACGATGCTCATGATGATAGACCCGTGCGCCGCCACGCCACGCCGCCGATGATTTTCCCAAAATTCAGCACGCCGTTGCTGATAAAAAAAAATTTCGGCACGCCGCCGCTGCCCGCCGCCATTAAATTTTCGGCGCGCCGCTGGTAGCCTTGTATTTTAATTCAAAATTTCAGTTTTAACTTTTTAACGATTTCTTCTCGATCTGAGGAGCCTAAAAACAAAAAAAAGGATGAAAGATGAAAATCCTTGAAATGGAAGAACGACACTCTAAACAAACAAATGCGCCGAAGTACTTTCGTCATAGTGTGTTACTTAGTTTTTATATTCGAGCAATGAGATTGGAGGTGTAAAAGTTTTACACTTTTATAACAATCTCCTGCTACAGATCCACCACGATTACCAGCGTTGGTCGGTTTGTTTTCATAGCATTCAGCCACGAGTATTCCTTCATGACAAGTTTTGTGTTAGGTGCTTGACTGTCAGAGCCAGGCCGATGAGGCCGATGAGGCTCCCTCTGGGTCAGCAGCCACTCACCCTCGTCTCCCCCCCCCCACCCTTTTTTCACCAAACCGAAAGGCACACAAAACGGAAAATTAATACGAGGTTTTATATTAGGTCCTCTTATCAGGGCTGCAGTCGTTTGCATGGTTTTTTTTACTGATGCCCGTTATTGTTGGAAGGTAGTCTTGGTTTCAGATGTCCACAAGTAACGCTTGGAAGTAGACTGTTTTTTAAAGTAATGTAACACTGAATTTAGTAACCACTTAATACTGTCGTTAATCGTTGAATTAACTTAAATAAGTATAAGCATTTATTATTTTTAGTCATGGAAAGAAATACTGAGAACTGTAGTCAATTTGTAGGAGTTAGGCTGGTCGAAACTGTTTTAATTTTACACATTTTTGGCAGAAACATTAATTATAATTAGAGTAGTCTAACAATGGCAAGACAGAAACACTTTTCATACAAATCGGGACTGATGTTACATTTATTTACATTTACTTTCAGGAAATGAAAATAGGTTTTTCAGTGTGTTTTAGTATTTTTATGTATTTTTGGGAATTTCAAATATTTTTGCAGTATTTTTTTTTTAATATTAAAAGAGCCATTTATATAGAAATTTTATTAGTTTTTTCCTTCACTAAGCTATCATTTTGATGAAAAAACGAATGCTCCAGTATTACTAAAACTTAAGTATTTTACACCATTTTGAGGGTTCATTTTCAAAATTTTCTAAACTCCTCCCCTTTCCCTTTCATATAGGTTCTTCAACTATTTTGGGCCGATGGGCCTTTACTCTCCAATCTGGCCCTGGTCACAGCCAAACGATCTTCTGTTACCGCAAAAAAACCTATTGTATGCATTCACAACAATTATGCAGCATGTAAAAAAAAAATTTAGAAAAGTAAGAAATTCTTGGGAAATGGCTATCTGCACACTTGAACACTTAAAATACAGTAGTAGTTTACATATTTTATAATTCAATACCGCTGCCGTAATACAAAAATAAGTCTCCGTAGATCTTTATAGATTTGTTCTTAAATTATCACATCAATAATAATTTTTTATTTGTAAACTACCCCTCCTCCCCCTTTTACTTCCCCTTCCTCCTTTATGACTTAAATGTTTATAAAATAGCATTTTATTGTGATACAATTTTCGACTAACTCAGCATAGGAAAAAATGTATGAAACGCTGCCATGTGCCGCCGCACGCCGAACTTACTTCACAACGCCGCTGCTTGTAAATAATTTCTGGCGCGCCACGGCGTGCCGCCACCGCCGCCCTTAAACAAGCGGCGCACAGGTCTACATGATGATGCAGGACCAGGGGCCCAAGTCTCGACTTGATCGCTTTCATCACGTCCATTTTGCTTTCGACACAAAACGTAAGATACAACGTCCAATACGTTTTGAAAACACCTCATAATGCGAGTCCCGAACCCCTTGCGAGGTGACTCTGTCGCAGCGGCAGTCGACCAACAAAACGTAACGGCAATTTTTAAGAGCTTTTGGGCATGACGGTACGGAACTTCCGGTACAGTGGTACTTGTGCTACAACACTTCATTGCATATGATTACGGTACAACTTGTTTCTGATTTAAAAATTCTGCGATTCTTGAATATGCATGTAACGCATGCAGTGATAAACTAGTAAATTATTACAGTTGTTCGCTGAATGCGTAGACATTCATGCCATTTATTTGTGTAGAATTTATTGATTTACTATTCTCTTGCAACCGCAATCGCTTCTAACGCCGCAACAAGGCCATAGTTGCACTCTCTGCCGGTTGATGGCGATATCACCTTGGGCGGAGACCTGCGCAAATTGATGCGCACAAAAACTATATATGAGGATTGCACGAGGAAACTTCATATATATGGAAAAAATTGCATATATATGGAAAACATTTTATATATGGAAAAAATGTTATATATGGAAAGTATTTAATTTATGGAACATATTTTATATATTTGACAAAATATTATGTATATGTGCAAAATATTTTATATATTCGCCACATTATATATATTTTAGGCAACTTAATTATGTCCCAAACGGCGCCTCGTACAAAGCACTCACGAAATTGTTTAAATGAAAACTAAATTTGTAATGTTCTACAAATTGTAACTGGTATTAATAAATGTGTATACGGCTTGTTTTCGTTTTTTGTTGGCGATTTTTTTTAAATCTTAAAGTTAGGCATATATTGCATAACAAATTTACTGCCAACGCCGTAGCATTGAATTCACGAGGATAGTTGGTGGTGGGGGAAGGAGATTGTAAAATTGTCACCGCACCCCTTTAAAATAATTTCTTGGACCGGCCCTACTTATTACTATACTCAAAATTAAATCGAAACGAAATAACTGATTGCATTATTACTACTATCTTAACCGCAGTTTAAAAATTATTGCTCGTATAAAATCATGCAGTTTTTAGGTGCGCTTGTTGCATACGTAAGGTTAATGCTGGTTTCAGAATAAATTTATGTATAGATTAGGCAAATACTTCAGGGAGTATACATTTAATAACTGTGCTTACCTAACATCGTTGTCAGTTGCATGTACATCAGAAGTCGACCCACGGAATTTCTTTAAAGCGATCCGATTTTTATTTCTTGCCCATCGCTAACCAGACTGCCCACTGTCCAGTTTTAAAACTTGACCCAAAGTTGACGGATTACTGACAAAACAGTCAGAGGAAAGAGTCGGTGTTGTTCACAAAGGGAGCAAGTAAGGGGAAGGGTCGTTGCAGCAAGTCCGTACACCCATTCCGGACTGATAAGTATGTCAGGATTCCCCATTTTTGGGTTCAGCAGGAATTGTTTGCTTTGTAGTATAGCAGCAAGGGATTTTAAATGTGAAGCAGATGTGAAATCTTTTGTCTGCTTTACGCAGACAATTTAGTAAAATTTGTTGCCTCCACGAGAGGAACGAGCGAGGAAGTTGTTGCTCCTACTCACTAGTTTTTGCAGCTTTTTTTTGCCCCACTGGTTTTGGGAAAACGTGTTGTTATAAGTCACTGAACTCGGTTGATAGTTAATGGAGAGAATTCTTTTTTATAGTTGCATTGAAAGTGATCAATTTTCTCTGAAATTGAGAATTTACTTTGCAATTTTGGTGTGCTATTTTTAAATGCACATGTATCTCGTCGTAGTTCTTGCATGACAAATGAAGGTTAAACTCTTAACCAACTAGCAGAATTCAGAGGAACAGTTTAAAAGTGTGCTTTTCTTAATTTTGTTCACTGTTCATTTTTAGTTTAATTTAAATCAACCATTTTCTTTGGGCAGTTTTAAAATGACAGTTTTGCCTACCGGGGATTAGCACTATCAATGCTGAATTCGTGTTTCCAGGTTAGGCCATTTTGTTCCCAATGATTATGTAACATAAAGAACGAAAAAAGAAAGAAAACTGCTGTTTTACTGTTTTCTTTTCTAGCAAAGAAAATAAAACTGCCAGAAATATACGTATACAATAATACAAATAAAACGTACAAATAATGTTGCATGTTATCAAAGAAATGTGATAGAAAACTAATAGAAACTGTAGTAAAACGTTTCAAGTTTTGAACTAACCATCGTCATATTTAAAAGTTTTCATGAGCTTAATATAACAAGTATGTGCAAATCACACACATATTGGGATACATTGCAGTTTTAAAAAACTGGGTTCCAAAACAAACGAAAAAATATCGCCCGTAGTCCAGTCAACGGAGCTCAAAATTGGGGGTAGAATTCATTAAATTCAAAAGTTTATTTCTTTCTCCAAAAATGTCTGTTAGGCCTTCCTACTAAACATATTAAAAGTCTTGTAGGGTGTGGGTCTGGGAACCAGCCACAATCTCTGATTTGGGTAATCATAAGAATTACAATATCCTATGTTCCTAAGACATGTTTGGGTGGCTTGGGGCTCAAAATTGATGGAATTGTTCACTTTCTGTGAAAAGCATGAAATTTGGTATGGATCATCATGAAGGGTACCTGGAAAAAAATGGCTGTGATATGAAGTTCGAACCCCCCCCCTTTCAGGGGGGGGGGGGGGGAGTTGGGATGATCTACACCACGAAAACTGTTTTTTGGCTGTACTTTTTTAACCGTCAACAAATCAAAAGCATAATGTGAAGCAAAAACGCTTAGCACACAATTCTGGACAGGAGGGACGATATACATATTTTAGTTAAAAACACGAGAGCTCCTTTGTTCTTCTGGTTGTTATAGTGTTCGGTAACAAAGTGCTCTTGCGCGATTTCTAATAACCTGAAATTGACATTCCTAGGTTTTGAAAGGATGGGATCTATTCTTTCCATCAACCTTAACCAAAATTGTTTAGCTTAGATAGGGACCGTCCTACACCTATTTAAAGGTGAAGTGGTACTGGCATAGTGACGAAAGTTTATGGTGATTTTCGTTTTCAAAGTTCTCTCGCTAGCTTATTAATAGGCCGAAATGGACATTCATAGGATATTCTAATAGGTGGGGTGCTATTATTTCCATCAATCCTAAAAAAAAATTGTTTAGCTTAGATGGAACCGTTGTATATCTTTTTAAAGATGAATCGGTAATGGCGTTTGGCAAAAGTGTATGGCAATTTTCGTTTTCAAAGTGTTCTTGTGAGCTTTCTACTAGCCCAAAAAGTACATGCTTAGGATATTCTGAAAGGTGGGTATCTGTTCTTTCGATCAATCCCAAGCAAAATAGTTTGGTTTAGATAGGCACTGTCCTACACCCGTTTAAAGGTGTAGCTGTATTAGGTGTAGCGGCTAGTTTCATTTTCAAAGTGCCATTGCAGTGCTTATATTTGTATTTGTATCTAAGCTAAACAATTTCGGATAGGAATGATGGAAAGAATAGATCTCCGCCTTTCAGAATTCGAAAATCGTCATATACTTTCACTGCTACGTCATTACCTCTTCACTTTTAAAATTTCCGTAGGACGGTCACTATTTATATTAAACAATTTCGCAAAGGGTTGATGGAAAGACTAGTTCCCCACCTTCAGAAAAGTCTAAGTGTGTCCATTTCGTGCTACTAGAAAACTCGCGAAGGCACTTTGAAACCGATGGTTACTATAACAACCACATGAACAATGGCGTGCTCCTGCAAATTAAGGGTTGTAAACTTGAAATACGGTTTTAGAGTTCAATGATTGCTCTTACCTAAAAGATGTATGTAAATTTTCCTGTCGAGAATTGCATGATGAACGTTTTTGTTTCATATTATGTCGGTTAAGCAGTTACAGCCAAAAAACTATTTTGTGGGGGTGGGTAAATTACCCCCTTAGGGGGGATTTTGAACTTGCTATCATAGCTATTTTTTCCAGTTACCCTTCTTATGCAACAATTTTGGCCCCCAAGCCGCCCTACTATCTCGCCCATCAAGCACATTAAATGCCTCTTTTTCCAGCCTTTTTCTCAAAAATGGTGAGAGATTGAAAAGAAAGTGAACACACCTTTTATGTATAGAATTTGACTGGCTTCAATTTCCTGTTGCATTATAGTATGCAAAAGGTTAATCAGTTGTCGAGTTTGTTCGAAAAAACCAACAACTGGAAACTGAAATCCAAGATGGCACCCGTTTTCCATTTGCAAGTACATCAATTCCCTCATTTTCCTGTCGTTGGACGCCATTTTCTCAAAACAGTGAAAGATAGAAAAAAGTAAATACACCTTTTTTTGTATAGAATTTAACTGGCTTCAATTTCCTGTTACATTATAGTATGCAAAATTATTGAGTTATTTAGGGAAAACCAAGAATTGGGAACTACAATCCTAGATTGCAGCTGGTTCCTGGACCCCCACCCTAGGGAACTTTTAGTATGTTTAACAGAAAGGCCTATAGACATTGTAGGTGAAAGAAATAAAACTTTTGTATTTTTTGTTTTTTCGAAAAACTTTGTTGACTGGACTACTGACTTACTGTTTTGGGTTTATTTTGGTTAAATCCACCAAGCAAACTCAAATTGTCTACGATAGGTATAAAAATAAACTTGACACCAAAATTACTTAAGCTCTAATAATAAAAGGCAAAACAAGGAAGTTGTAAGTTTATTCCACTTGGCTTATTTAGCCTTATATTTTAAATGTGATTATTGAAAATAATACGAGCAAAAACATTATTGCATTACTTCGGGTGCCTGAAACAAAATTATAGAGAACGGAAAATGAAAGGGAGATGTCGTGTTCATGGACTCTGACAATTGAAAGATCGTAGCCTAAGCTAATTTCTATAAGAGTGCTAATATCTCAATATTATTGTCTTCCTATTATCCAATTAAAATCAACTCATTCGTTAAAACTCTTTGTATCCTGAACGATACAGAGTTATTCTTATCCGCTGCTGCTACCAACTTTATGCCCCCTAAATCAAAAGCCTCACTCGGCTTGCTCACAATGGTGGCTAGGCTTGGCTAGGCAGACGGACAAAACGACAATCGGAACTCTAAACGATGACTGACTCCAGACATGCTATTTTGCTCTGTTTTAAAGGCTGTGTTGACTGTTGAACTACTTAAAATTTAAGCTATTCTAAGAGATTTTTATTACTTTAGTGTGTCTTGAGTTAAGTTAGCTTGAAACCATTTATTTTAACAATAGCCTAGCTTGAAACTAGAGCTCCATGCTTTACTGCGAACGTCCAAGATGTCCGCCTGCTGTATCAAGAAATGCGGATGTCAAAGTTACTTAAGACATTCTTAGAATAATTGGGTGTGTGCAGCTTTGCCACTTTACTGCTATAAATCTCAACCTGTCTTGTTATATTTGTGCTCTTTTCTCAGTGCCTGCTGGTCTTTTAAGGCTCAATTTATGTAATAAAATAGCTTAGCTTGATATATCATTTCTAGCAATAATAAATATTCGTGGTCATACGATTTTATTTTGATTAATAATTAATGAGCAATATTAAGTTACTGCAGATATTATGCTTAATTTAGTATGCAAGTACTGATTATTCATAATTACTTTAATTAATATAAATTTCATAATTACACCCAATTGATCCCTTAACATTATGATGTGACACTTCTTTCATCTGATACCTTAAATCACCGAGTTATTGGTGCACCTTACACATTATCATAGTGTTAAATCAGTACACACAGATTACATAAATCGATTTTATTTTAAAGCCGATTTGTATTTTTATTTTTTGTTGTTTTACTTTGGTTTACACTTTATGACTGTTGTATTTACCATGTTTTCTTCAGCACTTTATTCTTTGTTTTGCCTTTTTTTTTCGTAGGTAGAAATGCCATAGTTGTGATGTTGTCAGGCTTATTGGCGTTCACCCTTGTTTATTTCGATCACAATGTGTTCACTTTGACTGGGCCTGTGCAAGGTGGTCTTCCAGAATTTAAGCTTCCAGAATTTACCCAATACAGAGAAAACAGGACCGTTGGCTTTGGGGAGATGTTTTCTGTACGTGGTAACAAGTAGATATAATCCTTAAAAGAAATCAGGTCCAGAAATAGTTTTGAGTCCATATTTTTGGTTTTACTCTTTATCCATACACATGGTCATCGTGGCTGAGCGGTGAGAGAGCTCAGCCTGGTTGCTGGAGGTTTGCGGATCTGGTCAAACCCCTGGAAAGGGGACCTTGGCAAAGTTCCCGCCAGGACTGCCGGCCAGGTAGCGTGAGAGGCTACCATGCTTCTTCAGCGGCTATGCGGTGTATTCTGGCTAATTCTGGGCAATCTTTCGGCCCCTACGATGACCGGAGGTTTCCCAGATCGAATCTCCGGGCTGGCACCAGGCCTCCCTTTACCAGATTTCTTCTTCTCCCAAAATAATCTGGTAATGTTCAAAATTGAGCCGGTTCAGCCATAAAAGCATTAATTGCTTCGGCTGACATAAGGCTCGTCAAAAAAATTATATATATAGCTTTAAACTTATAGCAACTGAAGGATTTGAATGTGCAGAAGGATTTGAATGTTGTGTGTTGGCAAAGGAGAATGCTCAACAAGGCCGAGCAAATGTTACTGTTTGGGCCTTAGTCCGTCCACGCACTGAGCGACTTGGCCGCGCGTTTATGTAAAACTACGCACTAATCATTTTCATTGGCTTCAGCAACCTGGCCGTGCAGCCAAGTCACTCAGTGTGCGGGCGGCCTTATATTTCACTGTGCGACTTTAAAATTTTAAACTTTTTTTAAGTGGCATTTTTTGTTAAATTTTAAGTCATTACTTTTTGGTTGGAACGCAACCTTGTAGAATTTACACTCTAAAAATATGGTTGACGTAAACAAAGCCATGAAGATACATAAGGATAGCGTATTTATTAAATTTATTTGTGAATTGTCTTCAACTATTAATTGAGAGACGTTACACGCATGCTCTTTTATGTCATTTTCACAGTATTTTATAGTTTTACATTAATTTCTGATTAAATTCTCTGAATAGTCCTGCAGCAATGCGAACGGTATCGGGCTCATAATCTCAGATTAATTCTGATCTTTGAAAGCCAATAGACCAAAACTCCTTCGGTTGCTATTTATCATTTGTGCCTCTGCTGTTGCGGTTTGCATTTCACTCACCTATTCTGCTATAATGCCTGCTGAGATGGAGCTGGTTTACCCCGCTATAGTGTGACCAGGTACTTTTTTTTAAGTCATGTTACTTGTGTCAGTCATGGGATTCGATTGGCATTCTTTTGAACTGGAAACAATGATGGTAACCACTGGGCTGTACTTTCATGCTTTGCTCAGGGTCCCTGGGGATCCTTCACAAAGCTCGCATTGCATCTTGGACACTTGTCTTTTAACCAAAAAGTGGTAAGGTGCCGATTGGATGGCTTTTGCGATAGAAGGTTAATCTGAATCACTATGTGTTTTTAGTGGGCTGATGCACTGCCAGACTCGGCCAACAGTTGTTTGAGTGAATTTTGAGTCACTAATATCAAATAAATATTTTAATACAAATTAGCTGTAGAATTTAATGCATCGAGCATGTCGGACTGATTTTTAACTTTTTGCACAAATTTGCTTTAAAAACAAAATAAAACAGTTTGTTGGATCTGCAGTTCTATGCGATTCCTTTTGCCTTGGTTCGCTTCTGTCTACCTGTTTATTCGTGAAGAAAATCTGTAACCTGACCAAATAAGTTAATTTGACTAAGTCGGCTAGTCTACTCTGTGCCAAGATCTAGAGCAGAATATATAAGTGGTTTCCACTTTCCTCAATTGAAAGTATTCAACACTGTGACCTACTGCTGAACTTGAGTGTGATCAGTCATTGGCCATCTATTAATTTTTAATATTAATGGTGTTTCTCAGGCCGCAGACTTTCCGAAAATTATATTATTTCCTAATGACACATTGCTGGCTCCCAGTTCTTACGGACTGTGAATGTTTGACTGCAGAAGGTTTGTATTTGGCTTTGCTGTAATAGGCAAAAAAGAAGTGTGTGTATAACAAACCATTCACAATTAGCGTAGTAGTATACTCCACTAGATGTTTAGGTTTACGTTTTGCACAAATGTCATGTGACTATGATACCTACACTGTCATCTTTCTCGTTAATCTCACTTCATCTTTCGTCTTTCTCACTCTCGTCTTTCTTCTTAGTTCATTCTAACGTAAATAACAGCATTCTGACATGGATAAACATTGGCAAATCTAATGAAGAACGTTAGCTCAAATTCCAAAGAAAACTGGACAATGTACATACATCTGCTTTTTAGACAATATTTCCTTGTTTTGTTGTAGTGCATACAAATGCTTCTATTTAATTACCTATTCTCCTATCGAACTGATCTGTATGCCTTTAAAAAATAAAATTAGGGATATGTTTCATCCTTGGCTCCACATATCTCGTATGTAAAGTACATTCTTACTCTACTACACTATGCAGTGAAATGTATTTCGTCATGTACTATGCTTTGAAGATGGGTTATTAAGAGGCAGAATTATTCCTGTCAGGAAACCACATTCTATGGACATCAAAGTTATCTTTTTTATCATACTTTCGAAAAACAATTGTTAAATGTTGCATACAGTATGTTAACAATTGTCTCTCTCTCTCAAGCTCTTTCTCCCTTTTTCTCTCTCGCTTTTGCACTCTCTCTATCTCTCTCTCTCTTGCTCTCCATCTCTCTCTATCACTCTCTCTATCTCGCTCTCTCTCACTATCGATCTCTCTATCTTTCTATCACTCTCTATCCCCCTCTATCTCTCTATGTTGCTCTCTCTATCTCTCTCTCTTATCATTCTCTCTCTCCCTCGCTCTCTCTATATATCTCTCTATCACCCTCTCTCTCTGTCTCTATCTCTCTTGCTCTCTCACTCTCTTTCCATCTCTATCACGCTCTCTCTATCCCCCTCTTTCCATCTCTATCTCCATTCCTATTTATATATCTCTATCTCACTCTCTGTGTCTATCGCTATCTCTCTCTCTCACTCTCTCCCTATCTGTTTCTCTATCATTCTCGCCCTATCTCTTTCCCTCTCTCTCTAATTATATTCCAGTTGCGAAATATTTTAGCTTTTCTGCAAGAAAACAAATGTTTTCAGCATAGTTTCAGTATTCTTAGCAAAGTGTAAATGCTGCTACATCTCGCATGTTTCGTTCTAATAAATATAATTTATTTCATTAATTTTTTTGAGCTGATGTTTGATAGCTTAAAAGTTTTAATCTGCCGATGTCTGTGGGAGACGAATAGATTATGTAAGCTAGCCAGTAACCAATTAACTTTTGTAGGAAGAGTAGTGTGGCCTGCGTAGCTTTCAAAATAGACGAAATCCGACTGAGGGTTGGGTAAAGGTTTTAGAAAAAAAAAGTTGCTATTTTTTAGCCTAAAATTAGAGAAACTCTTTCGTCAATCAATTTCTCAGATTGATGTACCAAACGATGTGTAAATTGCCCAGACAAAAAAATAAAATTACATCAAACATTTTTTTTTGGAAGAATGCATGCTATTTTGAATGGGCAAACTCTCACTCCATCACTCTTCGGATAGTTACATCTGACATTCTGCATGTTAGAATGGAATTTATGCAATGATGCAAATAATCTGAAAACTGAAAATGAATAAAATTGTATTTGAAAAACCGTGTGGTTGAGCGATGAACTTCTGTAGACCTCAAACATCGTAATTTGTTAAATTGAAACTTTTTTCTGTAATAGGATTACGGATCAAGTTTGGGTCTAATTCCTCTGTTGGCTGTTCTCGAACACATTGCAATAGCGAAGGTATTTTGTAAGTATAACTTTGATTCTAAATGCGCTGGCTGATTAAATTGGCTTCCAATCAGTTTTGACACCATACAAAATATATTTATTTTCATTGTCAATACATCAGTTCTTAATTTGGTATCACAATCCTAAGGACACAGCTGTTTATGAAAATTTTCAATTTTTGTACATACGAGTGTAAATAATAATTTCTCCCGCTTTTATAGCTTTGAAAGCTAACCAAGCACATTAAACTGAAATACACTTTTGTGTTTGTGCGTTGCAAAAAGGGTTTAGAAGTAAAGCTTAACCATTCACTCTACTGGTTAGACTCCTTATGTGTGTCTAGTTTTAAATAGGTTCATTGTGTTGCATGTTGTCATTGAAATAAATCACTGTCTTTATACTTTTTAGCACATGGTAAAACTTTGGATGCTTCTCAGGAGATTATAGCCTTAGGTAAGATACCAATGGAATGCTCTAGGCCATAAAAAGAAGAATAGTTTAGTTCGTAGGCTATTGGTCTCTTTAAGTAACAGGTTTAGTGGCACACTCACGGAGAAAGGTCAAGTGCTCCTACCCCGACCAAAGTTACAAGCAAAGTTTGGCAAAATACGACAAATAAGGCATTTACCTACTGCTACTGAAATCCTACTGAACATTGGCCTTTTTTTATGAAAATTATATAAAAAGATTGAGCCCGTCAGCTAAAAACTTGTCAAACAGATGTCCACAAGATTGGCTGATCATGGTATTTCCACTAAATCTGTACGTACGACGTGAAAACTGTGCAAAGTAAGGCCTGTAATGATAGAGGAATTTTGGTTTTCCTATTGTACGTAAATAAGTTTGAACAAACACAGATCTGCTAATTGCTACATTCTGTACTTGATTCATAGCATTTCTATGTGTGTTGAGCTGAAATTGACGGAAAGCGAAAATTTGAATTACAAATCATGTCAAATGTAAAACATTTAAAAAAGCGTCAAAGCATAGTTAGAAAAATCTGAAAATATTTGAGTAGTACTTTTTTTTCCTGGAGTAGCAGATAACAGCAATGCGCAATGTAATATCAGTAGTTAGAATAGGCCGATCACGCGAAGCCAGAATGTTACTGGAAATTAAGGTTGTCATTTTGGGGGAAAAGGTATTGTAAGGAGTTCAGAGATCTACATGATTTGTGGGTTTTCCAAAACGGTTGTAGGGAATCAGCCATGAATAAAAGGTACGGTAATGTCACAACATACAATTACGTATTACAAGAATATTGCTCAAAATTTGCTGCAATTACCGGCATAGAGCATTACTAGTTTTTAATGGTTCATGAGTCGTTTGTACGTTCTTCTAAAATGGATGAGAATTTACATTATAATGATGTACAAGTATTTGCATCTTTGATATTTATTGTTTTCTTGGCACAATCTTTTAGGTTTAAGTAACGTGATGGGTTCATTTGTGTCAAGTTTTCCTGCAACTGGAAGTTTTTCTAGGTAACGTATTATGAAGTTTTTATTTCTTAATAATCTTTGAAAGGATTGTAGAATTACGTGTACTACTCTCAGTATTGCCACTAAAAGGTGGTGTAACCCAACGTGCTGATACACATATACAAAGTAATACCTCAATGTTTAGTTTCATAATTAGTACAATGTTGTTTCAATCCTATAATTAATTTTTTACTTCATTTTTTTAAAATTACATGTTAACGAGAATGTGCTGCAAAAAGGTTTTTAATATTATACCAGATGTATGGTTCATGAAAACAAAAACACTGTGGTGCCAAAACTGTAGTGGTGACAAGATATAAACTTTGTATGGTCCAAGTGACATCAGTGTTTCACATCAGTTTTGCATAACAAAAAAACCTAGTACAGTTCCAGAAAAAAATCAAATTCAAGTAAACAATGTAAAACACAACTGTGTCATCAACACTGTTGTATTCAACCATTTAGCTATGTACCACTTTAACTTTTAAGATAACAATGAGTTATTACAGATAAACTTGAACTTGCCGTGTAACTTGTTCCCTTAAAACCTGCTTGACAAACTCACCCTGTAACTTTTTCTTAGGACTGCTCTTAATGCCAGTAGTGGTGTAAAGACAGCATTTGGAGGCATTTTCACAGGTAACATGCTGGATTACATTGTGAACCATTCGGCACCATTTTAAATTAATAGAGAATTAATGGATACCGGCAATCGAGAATTAAAACTGAAAATTAATGTTTCAGGTGCCCTTGTTTTGCTGGCATTGGGTGTGCTAACCACATCTTTCAAGTTCATTCCAAAAGCAACGTTGTCTGCTGTTATAATTTCTACTGTCATATTCATGATTGAATATGAAATGGTGCCACACTTGTGGAAATCAAAAAGTAAGAAAGCCTTATTTCCCTTGTCTTTGTAGTACGTGTAAATATGTATAGCTACAACACAGCATAAAAAGTTTTAAAGCTTGATAAGGTTGGCCTATTGGTTAAATCTGTCTATGGATGGTCTTCAGCTGTTACTTGAAAGATGTAACATGACACACATACTTTTAGATTCCAATTTAAGTCTTGTAGTTTTGATTAATTTCTGATTAATTTTTCTGAATATTGATTGGAACGCTATAAAGCTATTGATGTCAAACTAATGTTGATCTTTGAAAGTCAACACCCCCAAAATCTACCCAATTGTCTTGATTTTCGAACTAAAATTACAATCCATGCATAGAATGTGCTTGAAAAATTTCAAATACATCGGACAACGGCTTCCAGAGTTATTGTGGAGACACAGCTGATATCTCACACCACACGTTGCTAAGACACATGGAAAGGGTCAGATACTGGCCATTAATACCATTCGATTCCACAAACAAAACAAATCACTTGCAGCAAGAGCACAGAATAACATACATTATAGCATTATACCATTATTCTTTGGTACCATTAATGTAAAGGCAACCCTGAAATAAATCAACAATGAAAATGGCAGTATTGTTTTCGCTGTTAGAATTTATTATATGCGGTGAATTGTGCCTGTTTATTGTACCATTCTTTCATCCTTTGAGTATATTGTACCACCCAAAACCAAACTGGTATGCAAGAAGCTGCTAAGTTTACAAAACGTTTGGCCTTTGAAAGTAGTTGTATCATTCATCCAGGGAAAGATGCCTAGGTTAGCCGTATTAACCAGCAAACTTGGTGCATTGGCCTCATCATTGATTTTATTTTTAGCCAGGCGTGATTATAGTGATCTGCAAATATGACGACTTGCAAAAATGTCAGTGTCAGAGCCACTGGATTGTACAGTTCTAAGTCCAACATATTTCAGCAGCTTAACAAAGTCGTACAAAGAAATTAAAGGAGAGGACTATGCAACAATGCTATTTTTGTCGGCCTTTCACTGGTTGAATGATACCACTACTTGCAAAGACCGAAACTTCAGCAACTTCAGAAACTTTGCAGCTTCTCTTATACCAGTTTCAGTTTTGGGTTGACATCACAATTCTCATGGGACTTAGATCGTGCGAAACATTATTCCTGCCTTCAATTACACTTTCACTGGGAGAATGTTTGTATATACAATTTTGTTAACGTGTAATTATGAAGTTACGTTAAAAGAAGCGACTTCTTCTGAATGTCTATCACAACTTTCATAGAACTTTTTCAGGTTCTGTCTACCTTCAGCTATATCTTTGTTGAGTAATTTAATCTGTAACAAAATTTATTTTGTTCCACAGTAAGATAGCACGCATCCAAGTAAAGCCAGTGCAACTGACCTACCTCCCTCTAACACCATAAAAACGTTTAGTGTAGATTCAAAGTGCGTGGCGAGAAGCAATGCAATATAACTTCACCTACCAATGTTTCATCATGTTTTTTTAAAGAAGGCCTAATCCTTTAAAAAAAATTACTACTTTTTCTATTCGGTTGACCGCTGTACTCATGGTCTATACTTTGCTTCTAAACTCTTCTTGCAAAAAAACCACACCAGTCTCTTAGTGAGCAGTCTCTTTGCAATAACAATGTATTCTGACAATTAAGTACAAACGATAAGCATATAGCAGTTAAACATGTTGTTACCTGCTGTTGGATAACAATACAAATAATGAATACAACAATAATTTTGCACATATACGCCACTTAAGGGACACATGCTTCTGGCTGCAACATCTATTTTAGAAAAGGCCCTTCCCCATACCACTCTTTGCCTGTGTGGCAAAATTTAGATTGCCAACTTTCCATAGCATGCCACACAGTTGTGTTTATACCTTTTAAGAGTTCATCATTGGTGCAGTGGCCTTAGCTACCTAGCTAGTTAGCTAGTAGGCGCAAAATCACATATGTTGATGGCATTTTTACTCCATAAGGGACACATTCCACACTTTATTGTTGAGGTTTTATTTGTTACTGTACCCTACGCACCCAATTCCAACAATTTGCATAGACTTCTACCATATGGGGAATTTTCTCCAATAGGCTAAAGTCAGCCAAACTCTTGTTGGTTAGTTAGAAGAGACAGCCTGCCAGTGAGAAGCTTTTTCACAATTTATAACCGCAATGTGTCTGACAATAATTAAATATCATCTATTAGCGGCGATCCACTAGCGTTTGTGTACTTTCAAGCACTTTTTGTCAAATGAAGCTTTGATGCCAGTTGTGACCTTAATAACGTCTTCAGTGAGTCATCTGTGTGCCAGTTCATGAATGGTAAAAATGGTGCAGTAGAGATTTGGAAGACTGCATTGCCAGTTCGAAGCCATGCCATGAATGAAATGCAAGTGTGTAAACTTTAATCTATATGTAGGACTCTGAACTTTATTTTCTTGTGTGTTTTGCTGACTGCTTATTCTGACTTACCTTTATATAAAGGTATAACAGAAAACATCAACAAAGGTGTCGCCTGTCATTGGCTGTCACAAATTTTAACAAACCCCAATCATGCCGGGATCTTGAAATCTTAGCTTGGAGCAATCACATTAATCATATTAGGCTTAAATGAAAGATGAAGATGCATATTTTCCAACAAGGGAACGCTTTATATTAATTAGAAGCTAAACTACGACAGTTTTTCTACATTGTACCACTGTGCTTTTTGTGTTATTTTACCACAAGTTCCATCTTTAAACAGCTGCAGTAGGCGTTCTAATTCAAATAAATGGATGTGATTAGGCTTAGATAAAAGGTA